>JAQGAI010000035.1:0-32846 GCA_034696905.1 Lepidocyrtus violaceus | reverse complement strand
CTTTCATAATCGTCGTCATCATCATCATCATCATCATCACCACCACCATTCCCAAAATCATGATCATGTGCATATGCTCGAATATTCAAATCGGAAAGCAATAATAATGACGGTTCTAACAGTTCACAACGGAACTGATTGTATTGGATTGGTACGAGCAAGAAAGAAGGGAAAACCTTGAAAGAAAAAAAATGTATTTATTGTTATCTTGCTCCTGCCTTTAAACCAAGTTACAATTCATTTCCCCTGTCTTCTTATTTTCTCTCTTGCTATACCCATGTTACTTTTTGGTTTGGATGGATCCGCTTGACTGCCTCTGGCATCAGCCCGGTCTTCAAGTTGAAGTTCCTTTGACAGTTTACTTTGCTACCACATTCAATTCATGTCCCAAGCAAGCATTCAACTTGCCAAAAAATCTTCTTTCTTCTGAAAAGTCTCTGCGGAGCGTAGTCATTTGCATCGTCATTTTCTTCAGCCCTCATGCATTGTTCCTTCCTATTCCCCTCCCTCCCATTCCTTATGGCGGTGACAACGTTTGACCGAGATCCTTATTCCGATGTCCTGGTCCTGTGGGTGCATTAAACCCTGCCTATTTCTTTTCTCCAAAAAATTATTTATAAATCCTTAAATCCATCCTCACCGACTCCATTGTCGGCTTTCCTTTTTTCTCTCATCTAATCTCCCAAATTCCTTTAAGACGAAGAAGAAGAAGAAAATCCGATAATACAAGAAGTTATTTATGTTTGGCCAACATGTTTCATTCCCAATTCCCAATACCATTATCCCCAATCCAATGGCCAGTGTCAACTTCAATAAATAAGCTTTTCTTATTCCTTATCGAACGAATTACAGCCAACCAAATATTTTGATTTGGTTCTTAACAAGATTCAAAAAAATATAAAATAAAAAAAAACATCTGCTGCTTCTGCTTCCACCAAAATTATTCATCTTCACCTCAATCCCAAATGTTGTTCTTGGTATAAAACCCATTTCCTTCATCATCAGCCCATTTTTACAATTATCCGATTGATACGGCTAATTGAATGGTTTAAGGAGAGACTGAGCAAGGCTCTTTTCTTAAAAAGTGCTCAAAGGGATGGATGGATGTTTACACTTTCTAAATTGTATTAGTAATGCCATGTAAGTACTTAAACCTTAGCTAGAGAGACATACATTTATTTGCATTTTCCTTGCATCAACATCATCAACAAGCTGCCTAATGGCCTAATGCAACGTTAAATGAAATGACTGTGCCAATCCATTATGACGCTAATAACCGGATAAAAAAAGGAGGCTTGGAGGAGAAAGAGTTTTAATTCAAATCTAATCTGGGATGATGACGCTGACGATGATGATGATAATGATGATAGCCTTTTCACTCTTTATAAAAAAAATCCTCTCTTCAATGAATCCATTTTACATTGATTATCCGCTCGAGTGGACACTTTTACAACTGGTGATTAATCCACCAAGCTAAACTTAACGAAAATTCCAAATGTTTTCAATAGAAAGACGAAGAGTCACTGACACACTATTTATTTAACTCTTTTTTTAGAAGAAAAGTTAACATAACATGTGTTCCTCAATAATTATTTTAGTTTCAATGTGAAGATAGCTATTGACCCGATTTACTTACTTACTTCACAATCAATTTACTTTTCTCCTAAAATAAATAAAATCCGCTTTTTGATACGATATTAACCACTTACTTTACAAAAAAATATCCTTTTCAGTCCAGCACAACTTGAGATGAACTGACTATATTTAGCAAAAAATAATAATAATATGGCAGTGGTATTAAGTTTTTATTAACTCATTTAAATATCTGTAAAATGCATATAATGATTTGGTTGGTTGGCCGAGTTCGTTAGGAAATGATAGGGTTCGCTTTAGAGGATTATTGCATTGTGGTTAGCTCAAAAGTTAGTTGGACAAGACAAGAAGACAAACCCACTTCACTCTTTTCACAAGAAGAAAAAAGTCTTTATTTCGTTTGTTCGTTATTATTGTTGACTCATTTCAATTATTACTCGAGCATACCTACCTACTCAGCTCAGCTCACATATAGGCTTAAATTCATTTTTCTTTTTGTGTAAAAATATGCAGGTATTATTATTAGAGTTGTAGGATTTCAAGTGGCTTCTCTCTCTCCCAGTCCTCATTATTCCGGACTAAAATAACCCTTTCCACATTTCCATTATTTACTCGATAAAATTGAGTCGGCTGCAGCGGATTAGCAAAATAATAATGGTGGATTATATGTGACTGTTGTCGTCTCTGTTGAAGGTTTTCAGGTAAAAGTGCTTGACTGATGAATATGATGATGATGATGATGTTGAAGAAGGGATTCATTTAGTGGAGGCGGCAGCCCGTGACCAAGTACACAGGAGCTACATGAAAAGGAACAGAAGAGCCTCAGACAGACAACCTTTTTGTTTGGGAAGAAGAAGAGCTGGCCAAGAAACAACTTGTTCTTCTTTCCCATTACTCCGCCGACTTACTTACTTGTACAGTGCTTCTTGAACTTATTTACATTCATGCAGTGGAATGAAATGGAATGGACACTGGTAGCTGATGATAGTAATCATCGTATCATAGAACAGAAGTAAGATGAGCCATATATATATATTTTCCCACATGTACATAAGTATAACAAGCACTTCATGAAAAAAGAAGAAGATTTGAGCTTGTTTGGAGGATGGATGAATATGAATCGGTTTAATATTCTACTTTTTTCCTGCTTTTCCCAACTTTTTTTCTCTCTTCAAAAAAATAATTTCTTTTTACGCGAAAGGAAAAATTAAATAATTGGTAACTCTTGTCCTTAGGAATAAAGCGGAGCGTGATGAGAAATCCAATGGAGGATGATGGAGGAGAACAGAAAATGTTGCATGATACATGTACGAATTAATAGTGGACTTGAACTAGAATATAATTGTGGATTGTCGGGGCTGCATTATTTAGACTTAGAAAAAGAGCTTCTTCTTCGGTTTTCTCTTCTGTAGTTTGGCTTGGTTTGCTTGACTCGATGTAAAAGTAATTTTGAGGAGAGGAGAGAGATTAGCAGGTTTTATGCCGCAAAAGTTGATTGGGAAGGGAGAGTCATCGGAATATGTTGTGGTATGTGTGTGTATCGCTAATAATATTAAAAAGTGTTGAGGAAATGTCTACTTATTTTTTTTTCTGGTAGAAATTGGACTCGGCTCCTGTTCGTTCTCATTCCTCTAAGGTAAGTCTGAAATGTGAGGTGAGTCTGAAGTTATCTGGATTTTCATAAGCAAATGGCTGGTTTCGGTAAGGGAGTGTTAAATGGTTTGACTGTGGATGAGGCTATTATAAAAAATTGGCTGAAGATGATGATGATGATGAAGTGATGGAGTCTCGGGGAGAAATCACGCACGACTCATGAGATATAATGTGATACATAGCTTTAGTCATGAAGACACATGGACCGCCTTTAACTGCCATTCCATGCGATGCCACCTCCGTCTAGGAAGCAATTCATTACGCATTTTTTTACACTTCATAAAATGGAGTTTGGGAAAAGCGATTTATTTATGGGTTTAGGAAGCAGTCCAGAAATTTTTACAGTTGGGGTTGTTTTGAGGCTTTTTAAGAAGGTAAATCTGTTTATGGCAGGTTAAGGATGTTTTCCCCAGTTCGTTAGTAATTTGCAAGTTTGTGGAAATGCTGACTATTGATTCTGCGTGAACTTCCCTGCAAATTATTTGTAATTTATTTCCTTCCCCCTTCCCCAATAAAAAAGGAAGTGAGCTATTTCACCCCCACACTTAAAATGACAAGTGGACAAGTGACAAGGATCTCAACAGTTTAGAAAAACTGGCTTACAGGCACTAAAAACTCTTTGTTTTATTTAATTATTATCATTATCAGTCTCAAATATCAAAAAAAATATGTTTTCTAAATGCCTAACTCCTCTAGTGACAACACTTTGCAAACAAGGGACAAGACTTATGAGGATAATTATTTTCATTAGTTTCATTGTTCCTCCCAAGTTGTTTGTCTTTCCCAGTTCGTCAATCTTGTACGTAATACACATAATATGTAAAACCACCACACAGAAGGTTTGAACAAGTCTTAAAAATATCAAAAGGCTTGTAAAAAAATGTTGTAGTAAATTGTAATGAGAAGCAAGAGGGAAGAGAGTGTGCCCTGAGTGTTTTATCAGAAACTTCATATCTTTGAGGGTTCATTCGTAAGCGGATGACAAAGTAGTTTCATTTCATTTGCATTTTACTTATTCCTATTCCGAGTTTGAGTATTATTACGAATTGCTTGTTTTTTTTGAGCTGACGATGAGAGTTTTGATAGCAGTGTTGCAAATTAAATAAGTTAGAAACAAGCTGCTAAACATTTTCTTACAGAAGAAATCTTGTTCTCATCAATCTACTCGTTAAACATATTTCTCATTTCATAACTTAGGACTTCCGTCCACCGGAACTAGTATAGTAGCTTCTTCAGCTTACTCCCATCCATATCTACCTCCCTGTTTTACAATATCAAATTACATATATTTTTTTACAACTGTTCGAGCACGCTAGTCATCATCATCACATCAGTTTTTGATAAGATGAGATTAATCAAAAAACATTTAGAGGGAAAAATACTACCGCAGCTCCTCATAGGTAAAGTTAAGCAGAAGAAGGAAAACGAGAGTAACTCTTGAGCATTTTTTATGGACGGATGAGGAGGAGGAGGCGGGGTTGGAGAAGGGAAAGTGAACTCATTTAAAGTCATATTCCTCTGCTACTGCTGCTACATCATAACATAACTTTAAATTGTAAATGATAATCACAATCAGCAGCAAAAAGATAAAGAAAATAAAAATGAAATGTGACTCGCATAAAAAATTAATTTTAAATCACTTTGTCATTCCCTCTCTCGGAACTCAATGCATAATAGATTGCTAATGACTCTTCGAGAGTAAAACTAATATTTATCTAGAGAAGTAAATTGCAGAAATAAAAAAAAGTAAATTATTTCAGATCGTGAACGGCGTTCACGGACGGGACGTTTAAGATAAGAAGGCTATAAATGTAAAGCGGGTGGGGACTTTGTGGCTGTGGCGGTGGTGGCCGTGTGGCATGCCTCCATTTTTTATTTATCTTGATGAGAACTCTTTGAATGAGGAACAAATGACTCCACTGCTATAAAGTATATTTTAAGGTAGCAAAAAAAGGATAATTTTTTTTTTGCTCTATGATTTTTTTATATCTATTTATCTTATCTCCAAGAATGTTATGTAAATTACTGATGATTTCTACAGAAAAAAAAGTGAAGTGGAATGAGTGAAGTGACCAACCCTACCATTACGGATTATGCAGTTTTGCTACAATTTTGCAATAATTTTTTTTCCCTCAAGTTGTCTCTCTTGAGATGATATAGACAGATTACGGTGGGGGAGGACAGAAGCAAATAAGAGCAAAAGGGACAAGAATGAGATGGATTTTTTTTTATCTTGGGACTTTAATGGGAAGAATCGCTTTCTACTGTAGTCATTAGCGGAGGACTGAGAGTGAGGAGACTCGTGCCTGATGGATTGAGCTGAATCCACAAAATCACGTTTGTTCTTTTGCTCCTCCAACTGCTACAGATATTCATCCTGTCATCACCAACACAAGTCATTCAAATGGCTCAAGTCATACCGCAAAAAAAAAGAATTTTTGCAATAAAAGGATTGCTGCACGGTAGATTCCATCATTACGTTGATGACTTGATGATGGAATGGGACGATATTGACATCGACATGATTACGTATTTTTTTTTGCAGAAAATTAGTTAGCTCACTTGTCCCTTTTGCTAAAAAGAAGGAATGGCAGGGCTTTCTATTGCTTACGTAATTCTTTTTACCTAGCTACCTTTATATGGAATAAGAATGACAATGGCAATTACTGAAACTGGGGAGGGTGAGGAGGGAAGGAGATATAAGGATACGATGATGGCGATGATTTTGCGAAATCAAAAATTGCCCATTGTAAAACTCAGCTTTAATTTTAGTCTTGAAAATAAAAATGCAAAAAAGCCTTCAATAAAAAAAATCTCCATCATCATCATCTATATTTGTTCAAGGTTAGAATTCCAATTTTATCAAGGCGGAGCAGATGCCGATCATCTTTAGGAAAAAAGTATATATTTAATCTAAATTAATCTCGATATTTATTTTAGATAGTTATGGCCCGTTTCTAAAATGGGATGAAAACTGCCGTAAAAAATCCTTTAAGCTATTTTTATGCTTTAATCGTGACTTCCTCTTCCAGGAGGGGACAGTTATGCAAGCAAAAAAACCAAACAATCCAAATGGCTTGGCCGACAATGGCAACTTAGCTATCCCATTGTTAATCACTACATCAATTGAGTGACTAATTGCGTGGTGGGATGAGATAACCAAACAATTACACACGCAACAAAACACATCTCCACTCCTAAAAGTTTTGTTGTGCCGGGTCCAACATTTAATAATATGTCATGCTTCATTTGGCAAAAATAATATTTCTTTTTTCTTACATTGACCATGTCGACCAGTTTCCTAGTGTGACGGTGAGCTTTTTTTCTCTCTCCCCTCCGCATCATTTTATTATTTGCATTGTAAACTAATTTAGCTTGTGGGAGGGCGTTGCACCATCCTCATCAAGGAGTCTATAATAGCCATAGCCAGCCAGCGAAAGCCAGTATTAAAGAGCAACATTCAGTTGAGGAATCACCCTGATTTGGAGAATGGGAATGACCACATTTCTCAAATCTATATTACCCTGCTTAAACCATTCCTTTTTGGAGATGGAGACAAAAAAAAGTCATGGCTTGGCTTGGCTTAAGTTTAAGAAGAAGGAGCCAAGCCCTGTTGAAAAAGGTTACGGGTCTTTTTTGTAAATACGCTTGGGATATTTTTTTCTTTTCGCTAAAAAAAATCCTTAAAACCCTGTCATATGTCAAATGTACTTGGTCTGATCTAACAAAGCACTCAGAAATAAAAAAAATAAAAAATTGTAAAGAAGAGCTTGTATCGCTTTTTTTAGTTTGGCTATGACTATGTCGATTGGACATTTACACGCCCACACACAAGGCATAAAATAGAAGAGTCAAAGGATTATTCACATTGAAACTTAATTCGTACTTGAAAACGAATATTTTTTTTTATTTCTCTCTTTTGAAAAAGAAACGTCTACGGTTACGTTCTAATTGTTGACAACTGAGCTGAACTGACCAAAAAGAAAATTTTCAATGTCTGAATTCCAAAAGGGTAAAATGGAGTCGTCGCATTGAAAAGGAACTTGAGAGAGGGAGAGAGGGGGAATAAGAATGATGGATCATTACAGGGAAGTTTAGAAAAAAAGCGACAATTTGATATAATAGTTTCAGAGGCTTTTTTTGACAGAGCGCTAACTGGCTCTGAGTGACTCCACTAGTGGGACAGCAGCAACAATATCGAGCAGAGTCGAGGTAACGGAACGGATGCCAAAATATTGTATTTTTTTGCAAAGTCATCATCACCATCATCATCGTCATCATCCGAAATGTAATAATAATGAGGGGGAATAATTTGCATATGTAAAAAGCGTACCCCATACCATACCTAAATGGAATTTGGTTGAGGCTAACTAAAGTCCACTCCATTGTGCAGTCAATGTAAAGGTTACGCTTCAATTACAACAATTGTAAAAGGGAATAATTCAATAAAAAGGGGATATAATGATGATGATAATCAAAACTATAAAATCTCTTCATTCATTTCATTCCATATTCCTTTTCTCCTCCTCACACAACTACAAAGCAAGCAGACAAGGTTATATATGGAGCGAGGCTAAAAAAAATTTCCTCCTTCCTTATATTATTTCTTCAAAAGATCATTGACAGGGGGAGACATTGGCAGGGACAGGGATGGAGGCGAAGGGAACACGGATTTTGCCTAATTGTCGAGAGAAGTCACCTCCCACATGATATGATATTATGGTTTAGAAAAACGGTATATTATTTAGCATTTAAACGGGTATCTCAATATGTATCAGTTTTTCTTCTTCCTCTTCGATTGGATTGGATCAAGATTAAAAGAAATGAAATTAGTCATGTCATCATCATCATCGGCTTCTTTAGATGATGATGATGATAAGGATGGGGATGGAAATTGGCAAATTGAAATTATATTTTCCCCTCCGCATGTGTGATATGATCTATGCATTCATGTTATGGATGTGATGATCATATCGGAACATGTGTCAACTGCAATTAGTTCCCTCCATCGTTTGTCGTCACTCATCTCATCCTCATATCATCACCCTAAGTTATTTACCTAGTTAAGCACGTGTCAATTACATTTTTCACACTTTTTTCCTTCTTGTCATCGTCATTCTCCTCTCTTCATGATTCTGCAAAGTCTCAACAAGACATAGAAAGATATCTAAGCGTGAGATACTACATATGTACCTAACTATGGCTTTTTTTATCTACCTTGTCAACAATCCCAATAAAAATGCAAATCGGAAAAAATTGCAGTAAATTGTCCCACAAATTTATGCCACTCATTCCATTTCATGTGGGAAATTATTATATGCGAACGAAGAAAATGGGCATTGTTACTAAACGCTTTTAATATTTGCGGAGTGTGAGATGGCTATGATGATGATGATGATAATCATTGCATTGTTGTTTAGTGTGTAGATGACAGACAGATAGGTGCAGTTATTTCAGTTGGACTTGGAGAGAATAAAGGAGGTGAGTGAGGTACTGTTTCAGTTATCATCAAGAAAGAAATGATGATGATGACGGCATGACAGGCTCAACAGCTAAATACTCGGAATCTTTCATAAAATGTATATGAGCTGGGTTGAGTTTTTTTGCAGAGAATGGCAAACGGACTGGGGAATATGATAATAATAAAAAAAGATTAACAAGGAATATTATATTCCCATTTTATTATGTGCCAGGAGACAACTCAGAAAGGAGAAGACCAAGAGAAGAAGAAGAAAAGGGAATAATTTGCATAGGAGAATTGTTTGAATGTGTTTTTGTAGGCTTTCATCCTGTCTCTAGAGATGAGAGACAGCCAGAGTCAGTTTATATCTGAGAATGATGACGATAATGTTGCTGACTGCGAATATGATGATGAGGTGTAGTGTTTCTTATGTATGAAGTGTTTCCTTTCTCGAGTTGTTTTTTTTGCTTCATTTTGCACTTTTTTCTCTAGTTTTGTTGTCTTGTTAAAGAGATAAAAAAATCGGGTATGCAAGGATGAGGGATGACGTGGTAGTAGGTGATAGTGGTGCGAGACAAGACAGGAGGCACCCAAACAACCTGTCAAAAACCATGTGCTTCAATTTATGATAATGACAGGAGGTTCCTTGTGCCTGCAATATGTCATTCATTCCAATTCCAACTCCCTCCTGAACACACACAATTGAGGAAATATTCAAGTTCAGTTGGATATTTTGTCAAAATAGGAATGGTGTAACTGGACGTTACTAAAACTGCAGTTTGTACTGTTCAAATAGTCATTGATACAGATCAATAAAAAACTATATAAAACAATTTTGACTTGTGTAGCATTGAAACCATCACTGTTGACGTTTCAACTCAAAGGTGTTTTATTTACCTTTCTCTGATCATTTATTCCCCCCCTAAAATCTAAGGTAAATGTCCTGAGCCCCGCGCTAAGTTAATTACTTTTTGTCTATAATGTCATGTCATGTCCCAATCCCAACCATACTAAAGTCATTGTCATTAACCTGTCAATATTTCCCCATAAAATTGTCCTTTTAGTACGAGTACTGTAAAGAGTGCAATTTTTTGCTCAAGTTAAAAAAAACTCAACTAGCACTATGCAAATGAAGTTTGTTGACATCCACCTCCTTTCCCCCTTATCGCATCAAGCTTCCTCGTAAAAGTCACATTAAGTGCATTAGGCTATCATCATCATCTCATCCCACTTCTTTCTTTTTTTTCACGAGTCTGTCGGACTGATATTGAGTTCTATTGAGCGACTCTGCCCAAGCCATACAAGCCACTGCCTGGTACAAATCGAACTACATTTCGCACTTATTTTTTTTCTTCGTCTGCTCACTGTCAAGGCGAAGTAAAAGTCTCAGCCTTCTTAAACTTATTACAAGAAGCTGGGTTGACTATCTATCTGCGTACCTACTAGAGAGAAGTGGAAAACCACTTATGGCTCATGCACGACGCGATCAATCCCGATAAAACGGGGGATGATATTGAGCTTCTGCTCGAAATCAGTTTTGCATAATTCACACCACAATATAATCCCCACTCCATTTTCTTCCCCTCCACCACCGCCTCAAAGGGAAAAACATGTAATGTTACTTAAGACAAGAGACGCCTAAAAACGTTCCTTGCGCCCAGTCAGCTTAGCTCGAAAGAAGATTCCTCTCAGAAAACTTGACCTTTTCAAACTAACTGGGGATGTTTTGCTTTTGCTTGGTTGTCCTCCTGGGCTCAATTCAGTAACGCTCAACAAAATCTCAATAAAAAGTGCCTTAAGCTGATAATGAATTCAGGATGACGATCCAACAGTCCCAAAATGACTAACATAACATGACCATATCAGAGTCCATAATAAGGAAATGACTTTAGAAAGATAATTACTTACAGGACCGAGGCGAAAATTCCTTTTTCTTCTCCTTTCTCGAGAAAGCGTATAAAATTATAGCCAAATTATAAAATTCCTTTTTCTTGCAAAAAATCTCTAGGCCCTTGAGTAAAAAAAAACAAGGTAGGATTATTTTATTTTCCCCAAAAAATTATCGGTTCCCAATAAAATCCCAAAATGTTTTCTTTTCCTTTGCAAAAGTATTTTTATTGAGTTGGTCATGCCATGTGTGTTGCATGCAAAAATCCGTGTTTAACTTTGAAGAAGAAAAAATCCACCCCTTTCCTTTCCTTACTCAGCTCTGCAAAAAGCATGCAAATTGCCGTGAGATAGATTATGTAAATCACCATCATCCCCTGTACTTACTTTTACCTTTTTGTAAATTTTTTCAGTTTTTATTTCAAAATTACGGCTTAAGCTCAACATTAGCTCATCGATCCTCCTCTCCCCCTGCCTTAAACTCTCAAGCTGAATCATAAAATCATAATCATAATAATATTCCTATTGAATAATGCACCGCCGCGCGCACGGTACTGAACATGCCTTCCATAATTTCCCCGCTAATTTCTTCATGACTTTCTATTGAACTGAGCTTTGAAAACAGAAAAAAGAATTTGATGAGAATATCAAGCCTTAAGGGAAAACAATATTATTATTCATCTCTTCATCCATCTTCCCCTTCATCGTCATCAACATTCTGTTATGTAACCTCCGCCGTTACTAGTTCCTTCTGCATACTGAAGAAGCTCATTGGCAATTCGCTTCGAAGGAAAAATCAAAACAAAGTCAATCCCAACTTCAATTTCAATCTGCTTTTAAAAGCCCAACTTGGTATTACCATTTAAATTTACTTTGTTACGGAAGATGAGGATATTTGCCTAGGAGGGGAAAACGAAGGGGAAAAGAGAGAAGTATCAAGGTTGATCGTCAGTTTTGGCAGGTGCGTTGCCTTGCTCCTCTTCATCATCATCTTCTTCTGTTGAGGACTCATTCGAGATTCACAAAAATCCCTATCATATCTCAAACCTCAAAAAACTGACTTGACTTGAATGAACAAGAGCAAGTTGAGCAGGAGGAAGAAAAAAAAATGAAGAGATTCCTTTCTCAAACTGAACTCCAATACATATCATGTCATATTTTTTTTCTACCAATTTTTGCTCTAAGCGCTTAATTATATATACGATTAGGATTATGTATTAGAATAACATTACAATCATCAACATCTCACACAAGATGAGATGATGTTTCTTTCCTCTCCCTCTCCTCTCTCTCTACAAGATAAAGTGTATCGTCAATATGCTAATGATTACAACTAACTATTCTGTCTGTCATCCTTCAGCTGAAAGTTCGAGTTTTGCTGTTCATGATCGGAGATATGCATTTGCCATTTCACATGTGAGATGAGATGCGCGGAATATGTAGAGCTGTTTTTTTTTCTTCTCCCGATGATGCGTGTTTTCCTATCAGTCAAATTGCATGTTTTTCTTTTCTTTCATCCTCCTCCTGGCATCATTTGGCATAGCAAACGATGATGATCATTCCCTGCGTTGCATTCAACAAAGTTGCAAGGAAAAAAGTTTTGCGAGGAGGATGAAAGGGATGATATTATGATGACCATGCCAAGTTGACGAACGTCTGTTGAATGTATTAAAACCCTGTCTTTTATGTAATTCCTCAGCCTCCAAAACCCTGTAATCCATACTTATGAGCTCCAATTTTCTTCCCCCTGGTTTTTTATGATGTGTTTGAAGAGTCTTGTGTTATTATATGATATGATGTGATATGATATGGAATGAACAATGAGGATGGATCTCATATGCAATAATGGGAGACGGATGATGATAAAACTTGTCTTATGTAGTTGAAACGAGAAGAAGACAAAGTCCTTCAGGCAGAGCAACAGAACAGAGTCATGATGATATACATTGTTCGCACAAAATGTTGTAAACTGGGCTGGGTGGCGCTAGGGTGGTTTGGTTTGGTGGTGGTTGGTGGGTGCTACGCTCTTTTTTTTATGTTTACATATAAACACATGACTACTACCTTACTACTATACTATAATAATAAACGGTGATGGAAAGGTCAATGAATTATCTGCTGAATATAGATGGAGCGAAGTGATAGCCCAGTGGAAAAAAAAGTTTTTATCTTTGATGATGATGCTGGTGATGGTGATGATGGAAGGATTATGATTATTGCATGCAAAATTCGTAACACGCATCATCATCGATATCGATAAAAAATATTTATTCCCTTATCATCACACATCTGTCCCCAACAAGCCCTTCTCACCATCATCAATTTTTTTTTCAAGCAAGCGAAAATATATGGCTCATTACTTGAATTTTTATTAGGAAGTCGTCAGCCCAACCTTTCAATCTCTCACATTGCCCCAGGGGTAATTATCGGAAATGGAAGAAAGTATTCAGCTCACGTGCCATCGTTAAATCAATTATGAGTGATGGTCCAAGCCAAAGGGACATTTAAGGAGGGGGTTGAGTCTAAAAACGCAGCCCTTTTTTTCTACCTCGCTCGCTCTGTTCTCCACAGTTGACATATTGCTAAATGGGAATAGAGAGAAAACTAAATAAAAAAATCCAGGTCCAACTATGGCATTGTTGAAATGGGCAAGGCACTCCACATCCAAATCATATTCCTCCTCATCTGGTCAGCCATCGATGCATAACAAACAGAAGGGTAAACGAAATTATTGATTTCGAAACTTGGACTTCATAGCAGGCCGTAAAAGAAGTGAGCTATGACTGGGGAGCGAAGAAGAAAAAAAAACAGAGCGAGTGGCACACATAATTTTTCTTTAATTTATTTTCAAACGATATAGGATGATATTTCCCCCCTCTCGAAGAAAATGTTGTGGCAGCCTCCTTAGCGTTTTGCATCCACCATCAATTTTATTAGTATTGTGGCATCACATCACCAATCCCAATATACCATAACCAAAAACCAAACCAATCAACCGATGATGATGATACAACTCTTCTTCTTCTTCTGTTTCGTTTGCCTTTTTGTTTTTATTATTATTTTTTCCCTTTGGTCAGTCAAGCCAAAGAAAGGTAAGTTAAGTGAGAGAAGTTTTTCGCTCAATAAATCTTCCCCTTGTCAATTATCCACATTATATATGCATCCTCGAGACAGAGTCAGATTGTGAAGCGAGAGAGAGAGAGAAAGAATTCTTCTTATTAGGGACGTGCTTCGGCTTACTAACAACTCCACCACTAGCGCCACCACCTCCTTTATCTTCATCATCATCATCATCATGGTCAGTCTAAATTCAACAATCCGAATGGCTGTAAAACGGGAGGTTATTTTACTACAAACCAACCGATGATGATTACCGATGATAAATTCGCCCGTTTGTTTCAGTTTCTAGGCTTTGAGTTCAGGATTGCTTTTTGTCATTTTGCATGGTCATTTGCTTTATGTTTTAAAGCTGGCTTAGGTCTTCGTCGAAATAGGTTTGTTCACTGGGATAACTTAAGCAGTTGTATTAACTTGCCAGTAAAAATCTGATTAATTGTAATCAATCATATATATCCCAACTAGCCCCATTTTTAATCCATACGATTCCCTCGTGACAAAATATAATGGTCTGTTACATCCCTCACCCTACACATGTGTATCTCACTTTTTCAAGCCCCACATAGTCCAGTAGCAGCAGCAAGAAATAGATACAATTGAATACATTGTTACTTTTGTTAGATCGGCCACACTCTGCGTATTTGATTTGATATTGTTATCATCCTCATGATATCATCCCATTGTCCTACGTAATAATAATCAGATCAAAAAATTCCCAATCTCCTCAAACCTCCATCATTCATTACTCATTCATTACTACTAACACTTCTCTCCTTCTCGTATTGCACTATCACGACAAATAAATGAGAGGGGAGAACACTGATGATTTTGTAACAGGATCCTTATATGATGATGATGACGATCTGATCTCTTCAAATCGTAAAATATGATCTTTGCCAATTTTCTACGTGCCTTGTATTTATATTTTATTTTATCCCCATTCAAATCCCAATCACAGTCATATGGATAGAGTGCGAAAAATCAAAAAATAAATGCTACCGTTGTTTCTCCCTCATTACTATTATCATTATCTATCAGCACCAAAAAGTCCTCATCATAAAAATGAAATGAGGTGGATTGGATTGCATCGGATGATGATGGCGTTGGGTGATGGTGTAACAATCCCATTTCATTCATTCACTCACTCACTCATTCCCCTCATAATATTCATATTTCTTTCTTGACGGACGATCATTGTTAGCGTTTCCTATCAATACTCTACAAAAAAAAGATAATGCGAATATGCATCGGACCGAACACAAGTGGAGTTACAGATGGGGAACAGAAGTTAACAAGAACAATGATAATAAATTCAACCCAGATTTTTCCCCACCTCACCTCATTCCCCATCCCCATCGTCCTTTCAAAGAGGACCCATTCATATTATATTATTGGCAGTGGCCGATCATCATCACTCTGATAATGAGTCTAGCTTTTTGTCTTTTTTCTTCTTCTTTCATTTACAGCTAACTTCTTGCATTATCACTATCGCAGTGCTGAGGATGCCGAAGAATAAAAAAAATATGTTTGGGACCCGTTTTCATCTCCGCTAATTCGTAAACATTTTTTTTCTCTTTGGTAGCAGCCGTATTACATCTGTCTGGTACATATTTTTGCATTTTCAAGATCACAACACAACCATCCACTGTTGTTTCACTCAAGGGATTTTTCTCTATTAGCTTTTGATCTAGTTTTCGATGATGAGGATGGCGGACCAACGACCAAGCACATTTATTTGCGATTTGATATAGGTACGCAGATTTTTTTCCTTCTTCTTCGACAGTCATATAGTCAGTTTGAAACTCGCTAAAACAGGTGTAGCCTCATCTATAAGCTGTCGACTGACTGAGAGAGGGGAGCTGCAGAAAACAAGACGTTTTTTATGGAGATGACAACAGTTCGTTGTTGCCAAAATGGATGGAGTGCACGCAACTAAATCTGTATTGACCATGCACATCCATCTGAAATAAAAAGTAAACAGGGCAGGTTCATCGAAATATATATAAAAAAAAATGATGACCATGCTGATGATGATGATGATGACGATGAGAGTGTACAGTGATGATCAAGAGCATCCTAATCATCCTGCACGCTTATTATAAACCGGCGGCACTACTGCTGACTTTTTAATCCTCGTTTAAAGGGAGGAAAGAAGAAGAAAATTCAGTTCAATATGCTGCAGGCCTTACGTGCAATATCCCATTTCCAATTTGCAGAAAAACAAAAAAAGTAGCCTAAGTAGGGAGAGAGGAAGGATGGGGATGAGAAATTAAAGTTAAAATTTTGATTTATGCTCACCCCGCATGGCACAGCACGTAAATAGATCAGGAGTAGTAAAGTTTAATGACTGAAAAAAGTGGAAGACAATTATGATCCTGTGGATGCATCGCATCAGCAGCATTAAGGCTCAAATGTAATGGATGTAGGTACACAAGTCTCATCGTCGTCAGTGAAGGAGAAAAAGAGGGAAACGGGAGCAGTAAATAATGATCACGGTCATGATAGGAGTAATAACCGATGACATGACTTGTTCGATTTTTTCTTCCCTTCTTACTTCTTGGTCTTCGATGTCACGGGGAGGGTTAAAGGAAGAATAATTGTGCGGTTGAACGTTGACGTGTAATTTAGATAAGGGGAAAAAATATTTGGAGTAGTAGGGGAAAGTTTTCGAAAAAATTCACGACAACAATTTTACGTTCTTCTTTTAAGGGATGCTTGGGTGGGAATGGGGAAGCTGAGCTGGTGCATACAGTAAGAAGATGGAAATGAGGGAGGAATGATCCTTTCGTAATGGTCACAGTCACATTTGAGTCATTTAATAAAGCAGCCAAAGCTTATATATATGCTTGAGTCAGAGCCGTCAGATAAGTGCTTACTTATTTTTTTCCTCCCAGTTCACTCCAATAAAAATAGGTGACATTTACGACAGCAGCATAAACAACATTTTAAATTTTTAATCACTTTCATAGCAGGCAACGCAGTGCTTATACTTGCTTGCTAACAATTTTTCATGGGAAACTTGATAAAGCACGAGCAAAACGTCCTGGTGAGCCGTATCGACATGAAAAATGGAATGACAACAATACTTCCTTTTTTCCCTTTCAATTTTACTATTTATAAACAAAAAATTTACCAACATAACTTGAGTCTCGAATCATATCGGACTTTGCTTGACGTAAGCAGAAAAAGAGCTAATCTTTATGCAGCCTGAACTAATTATAATTATCCTCGAGCCTACAGGCACATAAACAACAACTCGATAAGATTCGAAAAACGGAGAAGGAAGAAGAAAAAATAGAAAATAAAAAATCTCTCTCTTCAATCCCTACGTCTCTGCTTCTCCCCACAACACAACAATTTGTCTCCTTAATAGGGAGTAAGGAAAGGAAAAGGAGAAGTGTTCTAGAAATTGTCCTCGTAAAGATAAGGGGAAATTACAGCAGAAAATATCATAATCACGGACGGACTTTTTATATGAAAAAAATAAGTTCAAACTCCTCCAATCAGAATAAATAGGCTTTAGGTATTGCATTATTATATCGATCAGTTTGAGTTACATGAAAGGACATGATTATCCTCATCTCAATTCTCCCAAGAGAAAATCCGAGTCTGAGTCACGGACTCTGGGTCAAAAGGTTGCCCTGCTTAAGCCTCCTTCTTCTCCAATCTGTTTTAATCCACCTTCTTAATCCTCCAACTTATAAAATGGATATGTTTACGTTTAAGCTTAGGCTAAGGATATCCAACTTTATTAGGTCCGAGACTGAGTGAGCTTACTTTTGATATGATCCGTTTTTGTTCGTGTTCTACCGTAAACATTTCAAAATTGGATAAGGCTCATGTTTCAAACTTGACTCACTCACCCCCAAACAGCCTCTATGAATGACAAGGCTAATAACGAGTGATATGAAAATGTTAAGTTCATGTTTCAACTCACTCACACTTGTCATCCGAAATGAGGGAAGAAATATATTATTTTATTCTCCATTCATAAATATAACTTTTTATACCGGAGTTGACTCTGTTGGTGTTATTGCCAAAAAGAAAAAAAAGAGTTCATTCCTAAATGCGAAAAAATAACATAACATAACATAATCCGTGTTGCTTGCATGGTCATGTATGAAAAATTGGCGAAGATAAAGCACACCGGAGTGAGCTGTCTTAATTTGTCAGATTTAATTGGCCACATGTGGGCGTGAGACGGGGGAAATATTTTGATTAGACTCGTTTCGTATTCCTACATCAACACCATCACCAGTTCCATTTATGTACGGTGGAGTCTTAAAAAATAAAACTCAAGAAAAAACTCACAACTCTTTTTTTAAATAAAGTTTTGTTAGTTCCTTAACAGAAAATATACTGACTAAGCCAGGGAAGGTGAGAATTTTATGGAAGTGAAGTATTTTTTAAGCTCAAACCATATCCAATCCTCAGATCGTGATTGACCTCAAAGGGACCTTCACTTCCATTAGCACACCTCCCTCATCTTTCTTCAGTCGCCACACCGTCCGGCCATCATCGCCATCCAAAGCAAAACAAAAGAACAGGAACAAAACCCGAACCTACGTAAACTCTCCTCTGATGAGTGAGAGGAGTTTGGTAAGTAATCTACCCAAAATCCATAATAATAATAAGTATCTCACCATCAGTTTCTCATTTTCGGACGGTTGCCCACCTCATGTCTGCGTACGGCCTCTGAGCACTCTGATAATGATGAAGCCCATTTCTTCTCAGAAATTTCCGCCCACAACGCATCAAAAAGAAATTTCTCCCCTCATTGTGATATATCCCAATCAAGGGAAGACTTTTTAAAAAGCCTCGGAGGAGTCATCCTTACCTCAAAGCTGAAGCCACGACTAGACAAGATAACCACCGGCCTGAATGATCAAGTCAAGAAAAACGAAAAGTAGAAAATGAACGGATATCGAACCGCCGAACCCTGCCATTACCTATTCCAATGTGAGATGTGCCAACCCCTCCAGTTCCTCGAAACATTTTGTAAGCAGGAGGAGGAGGAGGGAATTTAGAAAAGAAAGGGAAACATTGAGATCAATTTTTTTCTTTTACCTTTTCTTTTCTACCATATCATTATAAGCTTAGAGTAATCGATGAAAAAGAAAACAGAGAAAAATGTTCACTCACGGATAATTATAGTCTTTTCCATTGTTGGACCATTTACCACAACACAACATCAACCGATTTTCTACTTTGTTCTCTTAATCCGATCATCAGTTATGGCCAGTTTTTAGCCTCAAAAATCGACTTGGACTGAGCAGGATAATTCGTTGAGTGTGCAGTCACTTATCTTATGCGCATATCTGTGGATTTTCCCTCATCATCCCATGAATAATGCATTACTTATTGGCTTGGTTGAAAGGAAGGCGAAAATATATGTCTCTCTCTCTGCCTGGTTGAGGTCGGACCAGCCACAGGTTACATAACCTTATCCAACAGACAAGATTGGGCTGGTTTGTGCAAGTCAGGTTATTTTTGTGTTTTAAGCTACTTTTCTTTTTATCCGTTTTTAATAAACGATGCATGACTATTTTAAACTAGAATTAAAAAATGAGGATAAATGATCAGTTGTGAAATTGAAATAAGAAACTGTATCTGGAATTTTGCGATTTTTTTTTTCAAAAAAAAAATTAGAAATCTTCCCAAAAAGGAAAATTGCAATAAGGTAAAAGCAGCTTTATTCCTTTTATCGAATTTTTACGGATTCTCAATAGAAATAAAAGGGTTAAATAAAAAGAAAATAATAAAATGTGAAGCCCAGTTTCTTTCTTTAAAAAGGAATTTTGTGTGGTGGAGCCGGACACAGCACAGGTGTAAACATATTCAAGTGTGTCCAAAAGCTCACGTCGTAACTCTCCTACTTAAACACAGTTACTGTTAGCAAGTTTGATAACAATCAAAAAGATAAATGCATGAATTTGAATAAACAAAATCACATGAAGATAAAAAGAAGACAACTTTTTAAAAAGGAGGGGGACGATGGCTCAACCGAGTGACGACCACACCATTTTTGCACACGGAGTTTCGGAGGGATTTTAGCTTCGGTTTCTCTTGTGTGGCAATGGCAATCTTCCTGGCATCACCTTTTGCAGATAGCTGCAGTTTTATTTCTCAGCAAGCAAAAAAAACTCATAATCAGCCAGAGAGAGAGAGGTTGCGGAGATTTTGTTTCAGTTTTCTCATATCCACCTTTGAATTTGCCCATTTGGCTGTGACCATTATGATTATTCTACATTCAATAATGATGATAATGATAATCCTCATTTCACCCTTGCTTTGCTTATCCTTTTAGCGTTTCACTGCTGGGGAAGAAGATGTAGATTGGGTCAATACACTCATTGAAAACTGGCGTAGAAAGAGGAGGAGGCCATTTGATATCACGGACAAGGAGCAGGCAAACTAAGCCATATCTTTATTTTGCCCGTATCATGTGTCCATATTTTTTCGCAGCTTTTCATCCTCATCCCAATCCAAAGACTAGTTTATACCAGGCAACGGATGATGCACATCACATTCTCTGCCGGTTTTGGATATTGTTTCTACGATTTATTCTCATTGTAGGATTGTGAATTGCGAAAAAAATGGCAACCAAACAATGGGCATAAAAGATATTATATTACAGAGTTATTGCCCAACTGCATTGTTGCCTTTCAGTTAAAAAGCTGAAGAAGAAGAAAGGCAGCAGTCACATATAGCCATGGTCATCAGTACACGAGCCCATGAGCACAATAGATCATCCCGCCTACAACTTTTCTCTCTCTCTCTCTCTCCAAGCTTGAGTCTCTCTCAGAAGATGATCTTGGCTTGGTCTCAACCCGGCCATATGTGCTTTCTTTTCAAAGCTATGTTTCCGGAAGCATATGAACAAGCCTAATTCATTTAATGGTGACCATACCAGGCTCTAGCTATTTTCTGTAAGCTATTGTTATTCCAAAACTAACTTCCATAATGAGAGTGATCAAAGGGTAAGTTAATGGGCAATAGAGAGCAATCAGAGTCAAACTCGTCACTATTCAACACAAAAAAAAACCTATAATAATGGGCTTTACTTTACTTGCTCTTACTAAGATAGAAGCTAACACCCTTTCATTCCCCCTCCAACCAAAAAAAGAAAAAGTTACTCAAAAAGTTAGCTACTAATTAAATGTAATGACCTGCGCTAGTGTTTGCTACTGATTAGCTGTAATGTTTTGCAGCAACGCAAAATAATGGGCCATGCAACAACAACAGAAAAAAAAACTGCTCACCTGAAAACAATGCAATGGCCGTACTTAATGGTGATAATAATGATGATGAAATGATGATATGGCCGTAAAACATAGTTTGGGAGAAAAACAGCATTTCTTTCAAAAGGGAAAAATTATATTTTCACGCTTTTTCATACAGATTCGAATAAGGCCTACCTACCTATATGTGATGTGTGAAGCCCGCCTTGTAACTTTAATTAGAAGAAATATGACTACAGAGATGATGACGTGACTGAGCTTCTACATTAGATTCTGATGACAGGAATTTTTTTTACCTGAAAATGAAGAGAAGGAAAAAACATAATGCAAGACAGTTGCATGTTTTGTGAGAGAGGGAGTGAGGAACTTTATCATCCTCATCATTAAAGATCACCACCACCAACAACAATGAGGAAAAAACTAGACCAATAAAAAGCTAACCTTTTCAACTGTGCACTGCACTGCACCAGCTTCCTTCAAAAAGAAAAGAAAATTAATCAGAGGGAGAGCTAACTTTTTACTTCCCTACTAATCTAGATTCCGCTTGAGCATGAATAAATGGCATTAATTTAATATATTTTATAATGATGGGAGATGAAAGTCTAAGCATGTCTTTTAGGCACAGTTGGAACTTGTTGGAATTTTAAACTGATTAAAGTGCTCCACCACGCGAATCTCGAATAACATTCTTGAGTTATTTGTGAGAGAGAGACAAGTGGAAGCTTGGAGACGACTTCCTGCTGGGAAAGATGCCTCCCGGTTTTGAACTCATCTTGAGAGAGAGAGAAGATTTTTTCCTTCCTCTCCTCCTCCTGTTGCACTTTTTTATAAGGCGAGTAAATAAAAAAAGTAAATAAGATTTTTTTATGGAAATAGATAAAAAAAAAACTAAAATTTTTGAGAAATGTCTCTCGTTAGTCATTCCAGTCAGACTCTGCTCATTTTCCTGATATGGCGCGTTGAGAAATGTAAGGGAATACGTATCTTTGTATGAAAGAGGTCACCGCACCTGCCACCAGAATCAATCACTTTTAAATCACCTCAGCAGTAGTTTTGGTAAATACTGTTGAGTAAGTAGTAGTGAAAGTGTCATACTATATTTATTATCAGTCATCTCGGATGTAACTCTTTTTTCGAGAGATAAACCTCTCTTGAGAGTTAACTGACTTGAGTTAATGATGATGGGATATGGTGGCCCATTAATTTATTCCCTCCGAGGAGAAGAGCATCAGGAGACACGAATATGAAGTGAGAGGGATATTTGATTTTTTTTGAAATGCGATGGGAGCTTCGTAATTTGATGGCTGATGTACATATCTAGGTGGCCGAAGCTCATCATAAATTCCTAATCATGTAAAGGAGCTCATGTAAACTTAATGACGGTCATAAATAAGCTTGACGATAATTCATAATCACAAATCAGATGGATGAGATGTCCACTAACCGCCGCCGCCATAGAGGGGTAGAGAAGGTGGATAAGGATGATGCAAACATATTCATATTAAATATGAATCACATTAAAAGAAAACAGTAGTGCTCAACATGGCTCATTCGTATTTATATTTTTTAGAGTGATTAAAGTAGGATCTTTACATGGCATGTGAGGCATTTCATGGCGGTACCTGCAGCACCCTCATCCCCGTTGTCTTCCCTTTTGCGACACAACAGCATTAATAATCATAATTAGCATTTTGCTTATCTGGAGCCTTCTAATAAAAAAAACACAATTCCCTCAGGGTTTATACTTCTTTGCTCATCGTCGTATTGCATTTTGATTAGAGTGCATCGGGAATTTATTGTGATTGCTAATTGTACGCAGCTCACGCATATCATATCGTAAGCCATATCCCATCCCATCTTTACTATTTTTTTCTTTGATTTTTTTAATTGCCAATAAATACGTAATTATGCCAGCATTATTATTATTTAACTTCTCTATAATGCTCAATGTTACTTTTTTTCTACCTTTCTAAAAGTGTCATGTTGAGATTCGTAATGATTTTTTTTTCGAAAAAGTCATCCTTGATTAAATGAGCATTTGCGTTCATGGCATAACATCCTTGATTAAAAATTGAGAAGAAAAAAAACTTTTTTTATTATCTTTTTCTAATCAAACATCTTCCCCCACCACCACCACCAACTTCTCCTAAATAAACAAATTAGCCTCTAAACTATAAACTAACAAATGTAATATATTTTTAATTAAACAGCGGCCCAGCAGCAGATCGCAAGATGCAATCCGATATAAAACTACCTATTCATATTATTCTTATGCTGTGAGGTCTTGCCTCGCACGTGACTCCAACTGATCAGGGGTATAGAATATGACACGACGAAATCCCAAACATTAAAAAAAAGTAAAATTACGCAATTTTTTCCCCTTAGATCCTCATTCACCACCAACCACATCAACACACATACATGGAGCTACCAAGTTGCATTTAATATTGCAATTTAATCTATCCCACTTTTTTTCTTCAAAAATTAGTTGCAGTTGTTGTAGCTCAGCTCTAGTCCTATGAGTAGGTTAGTGAGGTTTCCCCCTAACGCATATTATTATCCCAGAGAGAGATTATATCATTTAGGAAGATTACGCACAAAACATGTAACAAGCCATACGAGACATAACATAGCCCAACTAATGAAACAGTATTTGCAAACAATGGCAAGAAGCTAGAAAAATAATTTGATGTTCAATTAAAACAAGCGTACGTCACTCACAAGCCCATATCTTCCCTTCCCGATCAAAACAAACAAGCAATGTAGGTATGTATATTGCTACCTATTTTTTTATTACTTATGATAAGTATGAAATAAATGGAGTCAACCAGAGAGAGAAAAAATATGTTTCTCAGTTGGGACTCCCCCATTATATTATACGAAGGGAAATGACAGGATTTTACAAGAATAAAACATTTTATTAGATGACGACCGACAAGACAGAGGGAGAGATAGCAAGAAAAAGGAGGAAGAAGTTATAAAAGGGTTTTTAATGCAGTTTAGCGCAGCTCATACCTATTTCTTAGTAGGAGCAGAAGAAGAAGAAGTAAAAATGAAATTGAATTTTTTTCCACTTGCGCAATCCTCATCATCATCATCATCATCAAATGAGAATGTTTTTAAATACAAACCACGTTTTTATCCCTCCCTTTAAAAAAAAAGATTTGATAACAATTTTTACTGTCAATTACAAACGTACATGAGCATAAATAAAAAGAGGAGCTCTACTAGTCTAGGAAAAGTAGCTTAATGTCTTCTGGCCTGGTATGTAACCGTAATTTCCTATGAAGTCATTCATCTTTCTGCAATGCAAGTTGCAATACTGTGGGATAATTCCTCAATTGTTTGTTGCGGGATGGGGAGGAGGAGGGATGATTCTTCCCTATTGTTTTAAATACTTCATTGTTTTAGTTTGTTTTGTTGTATTTAGTGCAATGGCAAGCCAAAGTTCAGTTATTGCAGTGCAGTGGCACACATTCCAAAAACAAAAACATATATCCCTTGATGGGAAAGCGTGCTTAATTAGTTTCTGCTAAAAAAAAATATAGTGCGAAAAATAATCCCATTTTTTCATCGTATCGTGGCTGTACCGTACATTTCCAAAAAATTGATATAGAAAAAAAAACAAAGCAAAAAAGTAAACTGATTTTTTTTCCTGAAAATTGACTCAAGTTTATTTTTTTCTGGGGGGAATTCTGATAATTTTTTTTCAAAGATAAAAAAACTGCCGAGGTGTTGATCGAAATCGGGCTGATGAATGAAATTAGCACTTGATTATGTTTACATTTTCCCATTACACGCTCAGTGATCTTTCTCCTCTCTGAAATGGAATATACGGATTCGCGTTGAAGTGGATGTTGATGTTTTTGCTGCTGCTGCTTCTTTCTTTTGGTCACTGAACCAAGTAAGTTTGCTGCTGATAATGATGATGATTTTCTTCTTATCTGATTTTACAGACTTACTTTTTTTTTGCTTGAAGCTCCCAGATTTGATTAAATTTATTGCATGTTAGCTTTTAGGTAAATGGCTGAATTTTATAAGAGAATAGTAGGATGATACTATGATAATGGTGCGGTTCAGGTAATAGAAAGGTGTTTACAAATCGTTTTCGATGTTCTTTGATCATGTTGATTCTTTTAAAAACTAATTAGAGATTGGGTTCCTCTGCATTTCTTTTAAAATAAAGAATAGTTGCATTCGTGACTCCTGAACTGGAAACCTCGAGTTGGAGTTTGCTTGGGCGCTCAACCAAGAAAGTAAACCAAAAATGAATAAAATTGTTTGTTTTTTTCATTTCTGCTACCAAGTTTACTTTCTTTCTTGTACCGAATTACCGCATACCGTCGTGAGTTGCTGGTCTATGTCTGTGGCATGGCATGTTCTTTACTCGAAAATCTGATCTCGCACGAGAAAAAAAAATCAAGTCGATATTCGATACTCTCTCGATTCTCATCTCGATCCGTTTTTTTACAAAAATTTCTCTCTGACATTCATTGGATCGTAAATTACGAGCTAATTTAAATAGCTCGGATTGTAAAACGGTTTCGAATCGTGCTCATTTGACTCCCATTAAAAAAGCGAGTTATTTTCTCCTCAAAAGTCAAATATGGCAACCTGCGCAAAGCTCAACTCAGCTCGAACTAATATTGGCTCTAGCTCCCCAATCAAATGCAAATTAATACATTTCAAACGATCGCGGAAACAATAGTTGAGACAGAAAGAAAATCAGAGCATCTTCGTCCCTTTTTAAAGAAAGAAGACGTGTGTCAAATATAGACAAAATGATCAGAGATCAGTCAAAAAAATGAAATAAAAACTTTTACGAAGGAGGAAAGAGGATCCGCCTCATCCCCCACACATGTGAGTGAATATAATCATTAAAACGTCTTTTTCGAGATTGTTTTTATAATAATTCCCGTTTCATTGCATGCGTCCTGTTATGCATCCCATGCAGCAATGCAAACAACCTGTGTATCCCCCCTCCCAAACTTGTAATTAAAGCGTAATTAATGCGTGTACTCTCTCTACTAGTAAGCTATATATGAAGAGATCCGCCTGTGCTTACCTGTCTCTATGCATGAGACGTAAAAAGACAATGTAATTTTTTTAGAAGTCAACCCAGACCCAGAAAAGGCATCGGATAAAAAAAACGAAAAAAATATATATTCATTTTCCTTCGTGGAAAAGGAAAAGAACCGCAATCTTAAAAAAAGCAATGAAGATTTAAAAAAAATTATATCAGTAACCTTTGCATAACAGCCCATACTAAAAAGAAAACAACCGTTCTTCTTCATCTCCTTTAAAAAAACCAACGAACTTGCTTAATTTGACTAATGACGAACCTGTCTAAATATTACTGTCTTTTCGAGAAGATATCATATCAAGATCATTTCTTCTTCTTCGGAGAAGGATTGAGAAAATGAACAAGGGAGAGAGAAAAATATTTTTGGGCTGTGGTCCTCTTAAGATCCTGCCATTACCACTGCCAAAGATTCTTTTTTGAGATCATAGCATTTTTTTTTCGTCATCAAACAAGAAGAAGTTCACTCCGTTGTTTGTTCACAGATCTGCAATGCAAACAATTTCAATAAAAAAAAGAAACTAGATGAGATGAGCTCAACAAAAGCTTAGTTAGAGAGAGGAATGAATGTGATGTGATAAGTGTTTTCTTGAAGAAGAAGAGGATCAGAATCAGGATCATATCATGATGATGCTGCTGCTGATCCCCTCATATCAACATCTCGTCATCTCCTCCTCTACAGAAAATTTACTAGCCCGGTTTTCTAAATAAAAAACAGTTCACTGTTTTTGAACTGGTGCGGAGCTGGCTGGCTTATTGCTGTTGAGGAATGAAAGAAAAAACAGGCTTCCTTATTAAATACAAAAAAAAATCAACTCAACTTGACTTCAACTTCAACAAGTTGTAAGGACAGCGGCAGTGTTGGTGCAGGTGAGGAATTACTTATAAAGGGAAGCGAATTTTATGCAAGAAGGATTTTATGCAAGTGACTAATCTAGATTTTCTAGGTTAGAGGAAAACAAACAGTGAAAGAACATTACAGAATCAAGTGAAATGATCAGCATCATCATCTTGAATGAGTATCGTCGCGGTGCACTTAATGACGACAAAGCTCGCAGACTGGTATCCAAAATGTCAAAATGAAAATAAAACAAAATTGAAAAAATGTGAAACAAGCTTATAGTTAGAAAGAAAATCAGCGCAGCGAAATAGACTTCTTCTTATTCAAGTCAATTGCAGTAGCTCTTATCTTGTAGGGAAGAAAAGGTGAAAACATGTCTTACCTTCAATTGTTCCAAAACTTTTTGACACTCTTGGGTGGCTCCTGTTAATCCCGTTGTATAAGTTGCTCCCGTCCCAACAGGAGGAGATCCGGATGACGAGGATAATGTTGGGGAGGAGGAGGTGGGCGATGATGATGATAGCGGCGGTGGCACTGCCAAACGCTCATCGATTGACACCACCAACCGCTCGAAACCGTTACCAGTTTTTGTCACAAATGAGGAGCCATCGGAGGGGGCTAATAAGCCCAGGACGAAGAGGATCAGAATGTATGCCAGACTCATTTTGAATCCGAACTTGACAGATTTTATTTTCAAAGTAAAAAACAAACAATTTATTTATTTGAAAGAGAGAAAAAAACACAACTAAAATCACAAAAGATCCGTATCCTTCTCCAAGTGTGAATCTTTTTATGTCAGATCACTTTGCACACATGGCAGTAGTTAGTTTTGTTGACGTTTTATTTTTGTGGGAAATTATATGCATGTATTTTCATGAGAACTATTTATTTTTTTTTAGCAACAATGTCAACGGAATAAAATAACTTTCCTTGTGCTCCAGTACACTTTGACACTTTTAGTTTGTCTTCCACCTGTTGCTCCTTCTTTCACTTGAGCCGTGAAATGCAACGGCAACTTAGTTCATTTCTTTTAATCATCATGATGATGACGATTGATTGTAACTGTAATTATAATTACGCCTTTTCACATTTCACAGTGCTTGCATAATTTTCAGTCTGGAAGTAGTATCTCCGACATACCTGCATTAAATTGTAATTTCACTTTTTCATTTTTTACTTTTAGCAGAGTAAATCAATTACATTTTCATTCCCGTTTTTAATCCAGAAATCCCTAATCGGGCTTAATATCTTTGCTTATCCTTTATCACATCGAGTGTTCCCCTTAATCTGGTAAAATCTCGATCTTACACAAATTGGTTCACCAAAATTCAGTAGTATTTATGTATGTACTATTAAAAAACTTTTCCCATTCCAAACTTCACTTTGTATTTAAAAATTTTCAATCCAAAAACTCCTTCCATACATTCCATGAAGATTGAAACTTTAAACACGAAACTTATATATGCATCAAATTTATTTTCCTTTTCTACGTTTGCTTGCTTTCCTTCCCTTGTGATTCTGTCATGTCAGTATCACCACCACCGTTCCATCAATACCGATATCAATGTGCACAACACCACAACAGCAGCAGCAAATCCACTCGTCATTCACCCTCAACAACCAAGTCACAACTGAGGGGGTAAATGGAAAAGAGCATTCATCTCACTGTCACACTAGCTCCTACACAGGCAAACCACAAACTTCACTTGCTTTACTACAGATCTAGGTATCTATCTTACCTTTTTACCTTCCCCCAACTTGAAATCTTATTCCATTTTACCGGCTACAGTTTACAAATGAAATTAGTATTAAGAAAAAAAATCCCTCTACACCCTCTAACATCACTTCATACTCATCTCAACTCATGATATGACTATGTATGACAGTACATACATGAAATACATTTTCATCCTCTGCAGTCAAGACTCAAATATCTGCTTCCCCTACGGACTTTTTAGAGAACAAGCAAGCTCAATCCAAAAGACACCAGCTTACTTACACGTTTTCTCAACAAGAACATTTTACAAGACAAACTGAGACCTTTATCGAAGCTTACGCTTGGCGTATGTTGCTCCCAGTTTAAAAGAGGCAGGAGAAGAGGAGAGAGAATCCCTCAACGTTCAAAACTTCTTCTTCAGACACTCGTTTTTTACCTCTGAAGAGGAAAATACTACGATGGAAAAGCCTTTAACATATAAAACATGTTCCTTTTACATATCGCCTTTCTTTCTTCCTCAGGTAAAACATCCGTAATAGTAGGTTTCACATGCTGAAATGTACAATACAACGCGCATCATATCACAATCCTATCGTATCGTAAGCTTTTTGATAGTAAAACTTTATCTAATTTTTTCCTTCCCTTGCAGTTTTCGATTGCATTCAATGTAACACATCAGACTTGAGTTGAGATGAGTCTTATCTTGACTTGAGTTGCAACAGTCATCTTACTTTTTTAGGTGATGAGGAGTAAACCATTTTTTCTTCCCATTTCCTCCTCCGGGGAAAAATGAAACATGGCTTGGCCAAAACTCATGTTCATCTTACTATATTTTTTTTTATCTAGATATGTACTAAATACATTTTCACGTTACTATCAAAGTTGTAAAGTATAATTGTGATGGAATTATTAAAACACTTTTTTGCGGTTAGAAGAAAACTTCTCAAAAGAAATATAAGCCAGCAACAGCGTATACACATTAGGACATGAATGACGGGCTGTGTATTTTCTCATGAGATATATGCGAGCAGTTTGAGGTTTTGGATTTTCTTAAAAAAAAAAGTTGATGAAAAGAGTTGAAAAAAATAAAGAAAAGAGTCTTTCTATTTACTTTTGCAAACGTTATGATAGATAGGCAGACGATGATCAGTTGATGAGGCTGACTTTTAGGCTCGGTCTTTTGCATATGATTATTATAACGTTCGAATTTGCATTGAAAACTTTCAAATGAATGAATGAGTCCACACAAATAATAACAGGCATAGACAGCAGCACAACAAACACACAACTCATTTATAATTTGCAGATGAAAGCTTGTAATTAGACGGGTGTGCGTAATAAGCCACAACATCAACTCAACTTCAAAAGAAAGAGGAATCCCCCGAAAAGAAAACCAAATAAAAAAGCATCCTCAACGCTTGGATGATCTCTTTTCATCTTCATGTGCTAATTTCTTTATGAGAGGAAAACAAAACTTTACTTTTGGCAGATTCATTTCAGATCCCCACAATTAAAAGATATTTCGCAAAATAAAATTATGAGACATGTGTCGTCCTTTTCACTTGAAAAGAAATAAAAAAAACTGTGTCTTGACAAAAGGCGAAAAGTGTCATCTTTCCCTTTTTTGAAATAAATTTATAATGAAAATGCATTTATATAAAATATATGTAGCACAAGGTGAGAGAGAGCAAGACGAGCACACTCAAATGAGATATGAGGATAAGCTGATTAGCCCTTTCACAATATTTTACTTTTTTCCCTCTCTGTCTCGGGCTTAAATTAAATCTCCGATATAAATTCTGCACCTCGTTCACTCAACGACTTCTCTTTTTGTTGTCTTTCTCACTGAAATGGCCATAAAGAGCATTCATCCTCCTCTCTCTCCTGGTCAAATCCTATTTTCTTTTGATCCTGTGGAAAAAGGATTGGTGACAAGTCCGGAAATTATGAGCAATTTAATTTGCTCAGATGAGACGTTGGGCTTGAGGCCCAGGCTACATGGCTATAAGACTTCAGCTCATCAGAAGACAATGACATTTTAAACATAATCTCCTAAGTGGATTGGCCGGTATGTCAAGTTAAAACTTATAAAGCACGAAATGGGCAGCAGAGATGGACATCACATCGTCACAGACATAACAAGATGTGGGGGTAGGCAGGCAAGACATGGCTGCATTATCTGAGGAACAAGGTAAAAAAAAGTGAAGTTTGTGCAAACAACAACCGACCGATCACATCACGGTGACGGTACGACACACGCACATGACTTGATACACAGAATAAATAAATATTAAAAAAAAAACAGATTTTGCTGTTGTTTTTTTTTGTCTTTTTTTATGAGACGGACAATATGGGGGAATTAACACAGGAAAAACAACATTGTTGTGTAATTGTTGTAATGAAAAGAATGCATAATCTTTTTGGCTCGTACCAAAAACAACGAGAAAAAAAGTCACCATTCATGATGATCACGATGATGATGATGCTGATCATTCTAGTGACGGAGGCTTCTTTTCGTCGAAGGAGGCAAAATGCTTAAAGTGGTTATAGAGATATGATAACAATATGACACGTCCGTCCGTCCACCTCATCGGTCTCCCTCTCTCCTCCACAGCTAAAGAAAAAAACCACTTGCTCAGCTAAACTGCTAAAGAGTTAGCACATTTTAACAGTAATAATGTTTTATATGGGAGTAATTTCATTATTGCATTGTGAATAAAAAATACATTCTGAAGGAATCTCTCCTCTCCCTCCGCAAAAATTAAAATTGCCAATGCCAAGTGCAATCTGTCTTCCCGAGAGAGAGAGAGAGGGGGGAGAACAAAATTACAAAACATTTTTCAGACAGTCAAACATGGGAATTCGTGTTTACTAAATGTTTGCAGTGTGTCCTCATCCTCATCATTGTCGCGATTCTGTGTGGCATTCCCATCTTCAATCCCTAAAAAGCAGTGCATAGGTGCCTATCTATAAACCGATGTGTGACTCTTATATAAGCTTTTCAATACCAGTTTTCTTCGGGGAGAAGAAAAAAAACATCCTCACATTTTTCAGATCGGGCTGGGTCGGTCTCAGCACATGATTAACATGATGTCGCCATATTCCGCTTTGATTTGCAATAAAAAAGTGTAATTTTTTTTGCAGGATGAGAAGAAAAATATTCAAAATATTTAAATTTTTCCCCTACAAACAAATTTATTTTTCTCGAGATAATTTTTTTTATCCCCGGGAAAGCAAATTTACGATAAAGGATAAGCAAGGCCAAGGCAGGCTTCAGAATTGATATTGATAGTTTTAGGGAGTGCTTGCTACTGTTTTCCTAACGGTCCCGAGACCGTTACCTTCGAACTTAACCTTTGCATTTTGAGATAAGTATTGAGAATAAAATATTTTTCTTTCTCTTTGCATAAATATGAACTTGTATCTGTTAACTTAATCTTTGCACTTTTGTTTCTAAATGATTTAGGAATTTTATTCTGGTCACTCATTCATATTCTCTCCCTCTGAAAATGATTTATATATCCGCGAGGGAAAAAAAGAATCCAGTAATAATAATTCATTTAAATTGATTTCCCTCTTTGAGAGGGGGATGGAAAAAATTTAAATGTTATTATTTTAGACTTGTTGTTAAACTGATTTCATCTCTCATTCTTTATTGTTGGACAATTAAAACAATGCATATAACAGAGAAGAATAAAAAAAAAGTTTATGTAATATCAAAGCTGAATGTTATTTCATTCCTCTTCAACAACAGTCCAACCAATAAATCCTCCATTTCCATAGACAAGACCAAGATATTTATTTGTAGCTTTATAACTTCTTAAGTCATCTGCATCTTTGGCACGTTTCTCATAGCTTGCGAGATGAGATTGAATCTCTCCCAATGCTCGAGACCTCTCTCTCTCTCTCTCAAGCCAGTTGATCTCTGCAGGGAGACCCATTATAAAAATTGAAATGAGTCTTAAAAGACCTCGCTCATATACAGATAGCTCTTGTTGCCTTCCTTTAGTGCTTCTGTTGTCCCCCGTCTGTAGCGTCATCATATCATCATCATTGCATTGTCCATTGTTGGACTCTCTGTCTCTGCTTCTTAAAGTAGGTTTATCGGGGTAATAAGTAATAATGGAATGTAATATTGTATAATGTTTTTAATGCCATGCCATATGAAACTGCGCGGCGAGGAGGATGAATAATAGTTTTTGATATTGCATTGCAATCCGCTGGCTGCGGCAAGCCACCAGCAACCAGTTAAATAG
>JAQGAI010000034.1:0-32905 GCA_034696905.1 Lepidocyrtus violaceus | reverse complement strand
CGTATATACATCGTTTGTATCCCTTTCCACGCAAATTTTGTTTTCATTATCTGAGAATTGTTGATTTTAATGCGGTTGTACAAGTAGCCCCTCTGTGCTATAGCGGATTTGATGCATATACATGTGCATTCAAAAGTCTTGAAATAATACCCTTTCTGATTACTCCTGTCTTTACCCCCGATCATGTCCTTCTAGTTATGTCCTAGAATATTAAAATTCATTTACTTCGGTTAAAAAACAATCAGTACATTATTAAAATAATTAGCTGATAGACCAACATTTGTAAATGCAACATGTCTCCAACCCTCCATTACGTCATTATCCTTAAAAAAGGAAATCCTATATGAGTGTCTGCCCGAATGATATAGGACAGACGAACTAGGTGTTTTCAAGACTTTGTCATGTGAATTATGCTGTGATGATTTGTTAAAGTTGCAGAAAAAAGTTTCTTGGTCATGCCTTACCAACACAACGCCAACTACCTACTTGAAAAATACCTGGTATTTGAAACTGTGCTTGCTTCGCTGTCAGTACTGAGACTTTGGAAGTAGAAAATAGAAGTAACGTGACTGTGACTTCGACTTCACTCTCCAATCCAGGTAGACACTTCAACAGAAGAAAAAGTTGAAGATAAAAAAGCGACTAACTTTATTATATTTTTATGCTACATCATTTTCTTCAAAGACAAAAAGAGAAAAGTTTACTCTGTCTGTCATCCAAGTTACATACCTGCCTTGTGTGATGTCATAAAGCTACACATATGCCAGACAAAAAATGTATTATTTCTAGCTACCAAAGTGAATAGTGGCTTCCTTTACCCAGAAAAAAACTTATTTTTAAGCTTTGGGTGTAGCGGTGAAGAAGCTTGGGACTATTAACCAGTACTTTGGTTTTCCTGTGGATGGTGTTGGCAGTGGTGATGGCGATGATGATGATTGCTGTCACGAAACCAGAGACAAAAATGAAATGTAGCTTGACGCTTGTCGATAGGATATGTCAATCGGGTGGAGAGAGAACCCCATCCAAACTTATTTTCCGCGTTCTCGTGGTGGATGATCACCCACCACCATCATCGTCATCACAAGGAGAGAAAGATGTCTAACATCAAATCATCACTTTCGTGATGCACACCTTATGGAAGGGATGAAACACAAAAAATGGGATATTTGAGATACTTATGGAAGAAGATAGTGCGTGTGAGTTGAAGGGAAGTTGTTACATATAATTTCCGAAAATTCCCTTTCTATCTGATACTGTGGAAGCAGATTCGGCAAGAGTATTCGTGGACCGAGTTCCAAGTATTTTACAATTAGTATAAAGTTAGGTATGAGCTAACTGATATAAAAATAGCGTAGCTGGAATTATTATATTCATGTGATAACTTTTGATGATAAGACATCAACTTGTCTACTTAAGTATTAATTTTGACAAGAAGAATCACGAAAGAGACAGCCAAAAAAGTAGTCAACTTACCCATGTCAAAGTCATCCAGCCCGTCCCCAGAATTTCGCGCCCGTCTACCTGCAATCATATTGTCAAATAAGGTAGCACATTAATAGGAGTATCATGTACCGTCAAAAAAAACTTCCAGAAACAATCAAATACAGAGCATTGGCTACATAGCGAAATTGGGTTTAATAAAGCATAATCCATTTTCTATAAAATTCCTACATTACCTTACATAATCGTCAAATGAATAAATGATAATGTCGTAAGTTAAGTTGAGGCTGGCTTTGTCTTGATCATTAGCTTTCTTCTGCTCATACTTTTTTTATTTTTTGTGAACTCTGTTTTCCCCTCTCTGTCCAATAATATTCCTAACGAACAGAAGACATTCATGCATGAGTTATATTATGGCAATCGTGTGAAATCGTAAGTGGGAATGGAGAAATTTTTATTTGAACTTTAATAGGAAAATAGCAACAGTAACACGATTTTCTCCTTCCCTAGAAAATATCTTCTGCGAACCAGTACATTATATAGTCTGTCGGATTAAGGGTGGGTAGGAAAAAGTGAAGCAGCTTTAAAAGCCCTTTTTCATATTCCCATTCATTCTTTTGGCTCTACATCTACTCTACACATGGCTGAATGTGGGGCTGTTTATAAATAGGATCCTCTAACTTTTAAGATTTTTCTTAACAATATGCAATATCCCACGGCTCGGTAACTTGAGGTAATGTGCTGTGAAATCGAGTTAAAAGTAGCTCCTTCATTTCATATGCCCATGTCAGCCAAGCCGTCCGTACAACATACACATAACAACTGAGAGTTTTCCACCACCACCCCATTCTCTACTAACCATATTATCAAGTGTATTACTGACAGAGATAAAAGTACTTCATTTCCACTTGTTTCGGATCTGAATCGCGTAGGGTTGTCCATGGACTCTTAAAGCTAAACCCTTAGCATGTTTGATTGAAATCAAGAAACATGAGGCGATAACTAGCTTTATATGTTGTACATTGTACCGAGAGAAAGTCAAATGGGATAAGATTATGTTCAACCCTTTCTTGTCCCCTTTTTCCTTCTAACTTGGTCCATTTCACAGTAGCAATCTGAACGTTAATGAAAGCTAATAAAAAATGATTTCCTTATAATGTTTCAACAAATGTTTTCACTTTGCCATTAAAAGAACAGTCAAAATATGATCTCGCCTGACATTATCGCATTCCAACAGCAAATTGATCTTCAATATTTGAATCGTTATTTATCCCCATGAATAGATTTTTAACAATGGATTGTTTCGGTTTAAATCCCTCTCAGAGTTATGTGCAAATTTTACGGACTCTTAATTGTTGACTCATTTTGTTTGTGTCTATCTGCTTTCCTTGTACATATACAGGAGAGAAACTTATGTAATTGAATGATTTCATTGAAAGCTAATTAGAGGGAAATGGCTAACTTCGTTTAAATAAATTGCAACGTGTTTTCTTTTAAAACTTTGTCACTTAAAAAACTGCTATCCATGCTCCATTCCAGTCAATGTAGAAGTGTTCACTCACTCAGCTCCAATTTTCTTTTCCACTATTCGTGAAAAACCACATATTCCCACTTGTACCAGGATTATGTCATATTCCAGACGTAGTACAACATTTCTCCAAAACAGTTTCTCGTTTACAACAGCACTTAAAGCTAAAAGTATAACAAATGATCTTTCCCACACCCATTAAGTTTCTTTTATTTTCGCTGTCTCTCTTTTCTTCCTCCATTTGCCAGCCATGTTGAGTGAGATGATGATGGGAAAATATAGTAGTTATGTATGTGTGGCATATATGCTATGAGGAAAGGAAGGATCATTTCCATCCAATGCAATGGTGAGTGAATGTGTGAAGCTGAAAAGTACACAGAAAGCTCTTCCCATTTCAGCCAATTTTTTCTCACTTGCTGGATCAAGCCCATAAGTTAGAAAAACGGGAGGAAGGACTAGTACCGGGTCTAAGTATGTCTTAATTTTTGAATTTATCGGGTGATAAATTAGTCCAAATGGGATTTTTCCTGTCTTTCCATTTACGTAATTCCTACAAGAAACGCAGAAAAGAGAAAGCTAGCCCTACGAAGGAAGACTAACAGTGATATCACAGATCAAGTTTATACAACGGTCATAATCATCATGATGATAATACATTTTCAAATGAATAAAAAAATGCAATGCTGGTAATCAGGCTGGAATAGCGGTAAACGAACTTTTAAGTAGCAAAAATCTAGTTTGGGCTTTACAATCGAAAAGAAAAACCTTCTGTAGTCATTCATCCAGGTAAGTACTTTCTAAGGGACAAACTTTCCCCATCCCCATTAGGATCTACATAATTTTTAATTAGCTATTAATGTTTCAGTCCTCCACTTATCGTTAACTAGTTTTGACGATTAATACATATACAGTTATAAACGACCATCGTCACTGACATAATTATGAAAGTAGCTTTCTCCTGAAGCACGTCCAACGCATTAGCCGTTTAAAGTTTTTATATTTCAATAAAATCAATCAATTTGTGAGTGGTTTTGGTTCAAGCGGTAACGTTCCAATAAATTGTTATTAATTTACAGTCGACAACTTTCACTTTCTCGCATTTAAAGGATTTATTAGGGAAAGATGAATGTATTTCTGTTTTATGATGATGTCTCATACTTGAGTATATTGTGCTATGTATTTTATACAATTTTTAGCTGAGAGAAATGCGTCATTTTTTTCTGCCGATTTCTTTCTCCTCACAAGACACAAATCTTTCCGTTCAAGGCTTTCTCCCTCCCTCACCACACAGAAGGATCTTGTGTCGTCTCCTTAATGGAATGAAATGGGATCACAACGGACGTATTTAACAAGAAAGTAAGTGAAGAAAAGTGGAAAAATCATTCCTGATCGGAAATGCGTTTTTATGAGGGAGACGTGAGAGAGAGCCAAACTGATATAAAAAAAACAGAAAAAAACCGAGAAATGGGATGAGAATGAAAAAAAAATACATAAATACAGCTAACAATGTACAGCGATACATATATTGGAAATAGAAGAGGAAGGGAAATACGGATAGCCAAACTAGCTACACTATAAGTGGAAAACATTTGATATCAAAGAAATAATAGAAAGCATTTTACCACATCAACTAAGATAGAAGTGGATTGACTGACAAGACGAAGAAAACTAACTGAAACGCCAACACGTTCTGCTGAGAGTGGGACGGGAGAAAAAAAAATATAGGAGAAAACAGCTTAGCTTAAACGAAACAATCACATCTTCATCTCTTCATATGTTGTTGGTTTTTTTTTCCATCTCCTATTTCGTCCTAGTGAGAATGAGATAACCCGTATTGGTATAATGGTGAAAGTCTGTGTTCTTTTTTTAGTTTCAAACTGCTTCATTCTGTTCCCTTATGCTACTTTCTGTAGTTTGGCGGAGAAGGGAGACGAAAAGAAACAGTTTGTTTGACTGTAATGGTGCTTTCCTGACTTGTTATTGTTATGGGATGAGCATGATGATGCTATGATGATAATAATAATGCACAACGGTTTTTTTTCTTCTTCTTTTTTCGCCAGTAACAGTAACGTTTACAGACACCATCGCTGTCCGCCACCACCCCCGGACAAGTGTTTAGCTTCTTTATATTTCCTGTTCTTTCTCCAGTATATCATCCAACCCAGAGTGAAAGTAAAATGAAGACGGTTTTACTGCATCCCTTGTAAATTAGCTGGGTTCTGAACATAAATTGGGATGGGATTATGATGAATCATTTCAGGAGTTGGCTCATATTTTAACAAAAAATGTATGTTGTTCAAACAGCGCGACATATTTAGCTGAATAATTTTTGAACATTTCGGAGCAAATGCTTTCACCAGATCATACATCAGTTTTGTTTGATGCTTAATTTATTCTATAGTTTCATAGTCGATGAAAATAGGGCATGATTTTTAGAGGAAAGTGACATTTGGATTTGTTGGAAAAAATTGGAAAAACAAAATTTGAATGGGAGAAAACAGACAACACTGGTCATTTGGTAGTCCCCACGGGAAAATTATTTTTTTCTCTGTCCTGACACTTATATTTATGTGGATATACACATAGGTACCCACGGATGTTTACAGGTTCAATAGGATGAAATAGGCTATTTACTGCACTAGATCTGTACCTAAATAGCTGGTCTGGTGTGACATTGCAATTGGGACATCTGTTTGTCGGAATCAAAAAATTCCGTATGCATATTACACATTTCTCACTTCTGCGATTGAAAACCAGAAGCCACACACATTTATGTCCTTCATTCCCGATACCTTTCCCATTTGCCAAAAAAACCACTCCATTCCATACATACATTTGAAGAAAATGACTTTCCAGCGGACACACATATTCCTGCATGCATTACCATATCAGTTCCATAACTGCTTGGAGAGAAATTTTTATCTCTTTCCCCACAAGAAGGGGAAAAGAGAAAAATGAGGAGGAAGAGGGTTATTGGATCGCATGCAAATCGAAGATATCATCAGAGACCATCACCTCGATATTTCCAATTTTCATGTGCATTGTAGTAGTAGGTTTCATACACATGTTACGCATTTGGCAGGCAGGTTCGGTTGGTAGGAGAAAAAAATATGTAGGTGTGTAATTCTCATGAGTGGATCGTGAATCGTGAGATGCATTCTCTGAACTTGACTTGCCTACTTTCATACCAGCTTTTTTTAAAAACACTGAGCAAAGCGAAAAATTAACACAAAAATATGAACATCTTCATGAAAAATAAATGTTTTAAATGTCTAAAAGTTATCAACATTGCTTCAAGGTGAAAGTAGTTATACAAATGTTCAAAATAATTTAAATAATGTTTAAAAAAATATATATTATTTATCCATTTTTTCTACTTACCCAGACATAGTGTAATGTCATAGAGGAAAATGATTAACAAGAATGGGCCCACTAATTGTTCCTTCAGTCTCATAGTTGTAGTCATCTTTGTTCACCCTCTTTGAAAAAAATACCCTTTGGAGTAAACTTGCTCGTCGGAAAATTCTAGTTTTCGGTCGGAGAAATGTTGAAATTACGATACAGCGTTTTATGCAATTTAAAAATTACATAAGGAAGCATAATTCCTTTTGCGTAAGATTTTTTTAAAGAAAGTAATCTCGCAGAAATCAGCAAGCTCAGCCAAACATCTACTATTTGTTTTCCCTTTCCTTCTCTTGTTTTGGAGGAGCTGCTGCATACGCTACGCTAGCCGTTCATTGCACCCTCCGTGCCCTTTCTCTTTATGCTGCTCCTCTCACCCACCACCAGCCAGCGAAACTATTGCTTCCTCTAGCTCTCGCTATACCCGATGCAGTCACCTGGGGAAAGTGAGAATGTTTAACACCCCGACTGCTCTCCGCATCTCTTGGCTCTCTCTCCCTCAATACTAATGTTTAGCACGCAGCTCACAGACACGAGAATAATTACATGTTTGAGCGCATCCTAATAGCATTTTTTTTCTCAAGTTCACTCCATTAACTGATACTGATACAGTAATTACGGAGGTTATTCAAAGTTACACTCATGCTCATACTCAGTCAGGCGAAACCAATTTTTGTGTTATAAAAGTCAATGTTTTTGTCCTCCACTTTCACTTTTTATTTTACTATAAGCACTGCATTTTTTACAACCGGACATGCTATGCTGGCTTATATTATTGCATAATTAGTTTTAACTTCCTTCCCATTACAATGACTAATTTGGGAAAACAATTTGGAATACTTAATAACAAAGTAATAATAAAGTGTAAATCAGATTGCATTCATTACCAAACTAAAAGTTCTTTGTCCTTATTTTAGTGCAACTTCACTTTTATGCAGGGGAGGAAATGATATTTATCATTTTTCTTTTGTTTTTCTGCAGCTCCCAGACGATTCCCCGGAAATCCACCCTCAATGCCAAACTTGTAAATTCTACGTTTATTATTATTCATTCATTCAAACAATTTTATTGCATTCACTTTCACCACTGGAGGCAGTCCCAGTAATACTACAATACCATACCTATAGCTTCGGCAGAAATATGTGGATTGTCACTACTTTCACACGACTATATACTTTCTTCGAAATCCCATATGAGGATGCTGTTCTGATGATGTTGATGGTACACAACCAAAAGTTTAGGAGGAGAAAATCTTCCCCAAGAAGTTCCTCCTCAAAAGGAAGAAAACCTTCGTTGGTGGTGACGATGTGGTGGTGACTGGGTTGGTGGTAAAATAAATCGGATAATGTTCATCTCAGCTAGTTTCAGTAGAGACTGAACGAAGATTTGAAAAGGAAAAGCAAAGAGCTGCTCTTTTCCCCAACTAGAGAGCAAGAGAGTTAAAACGGTGGAGGAGCTGGAGTAAAGGCTAGACCGGGTTGTTGGATAGGTATAATGCAAGTAAGTTTGGTGGAGTGAGTGGAGAGAGGGAGAGAATTTTGTCTCCTTCCCCTTTTTTCCTCTCCTTTACAAGTTTCCGCAAGCCAAGTCGGCCAAGTATGGAGGAACAATGGGAGCCTGGTCGGGTGTATTGTGTACCAAGTGTATGATCTCTTCCTCCCTTTCCACCGTGCAGCATGCAGTGGGAGGAAAAAACGATGTCTGGATGGTTTGCTGCAAAGAGTATGGGAGAAATACCAACCACCACCACCACCGTCAAAAGCTGTGAGCCACCACCACCGCTTTCACAAACCATCCACCACCATCACAGCATAGTCCAGAAAAAAAATTCACTGTTGCAGTAAGTCGCAACGGAACGTCTTGGCCAGTTCACCGAAGGAAGGAAGGAAGTAAAGAGTATATCAAACATATTCAGATTCACCCTTTGGAATGGGATGTGCTTTTTGTTGGATGTGTCACCATTACCATGTATTTCATGCATTTTTTTTTGTAAAAAACAAATGTTTTCTACCCATTTCTGATTTACTTAAAGCTGCAACTACACATACATACTAGTACTGTCGAAATATATAATAATTGCTTGAAAATTGATGATTTAAATATTCTGTAAAGCTCATAGTTTACTGTGTTTTTGGATAAGGAAGGAGCAAGGCATGTATGTGAAGTTTAGGCACACAGTTAACCAACTCAAGTTGAGCTGATGTGATGGCATCCCCACACCACCACCACCACACACACTCACTTAAACCACATCATACTTACATGGAAGGAACAACATTTTGGGCATTCACATTGTAGTTTTCGAAGGCTGCTATAACCAAACTGCATACATACCTTTCCCAGTGATCCTCGTGGGAGGAAGAAGAGAGAGAGAAGCCAGTCGAAAGCCCAACCAACAAAATATTACTTTATTTTATTTTACTTCACATATTACTATACTCCTGTTGAGTAGTGGAAGAGCAGGAGAGAGAGAGAGACAGACACACACACAGCCAGACATTACGTAGTTAAGTTATACACACATACTTTCCCAAAAAAAGTGCCTTCCTTTTCCCTAACAAAAATACAACAATACAATAATATTACGTTCGAGCATCATCCGTACTTAACTTTGCTCACTTCTTTATTTATAATGCATTGAATTGCATCCGTGTACTCCTGAAGACGTAACGTAACCATATCAGATATTTTCTTCTAACAACACAAGTTATTTTAGAGTTAGTAGTGGTTGCATTTTTTTTGTTAAAAACTAAACTACCATTAACCATTACATTTGTCTAATACATACATACATTTATACATACATAGAGATCAGGTAAACCCTCTGGTTTTTTTGTGGAAGAGTGATAATTCCAAATTTTTTCAGCAGTTAGGTGTACACAGGGGAAAAAAACATACATACCACCGAGATGGATGATGGACTAATACAATAAACCGATTTGAACTCAAGCCCTAGAGTCCCAGTCTTCCGTCACTTTTTTTAAGTAGATTTTTTCCTGATTTTTAAAGGAAGATGTTGGAGGAGCAGAAGAGGAAAAAACGTAATAGGGAAATGGAACAAGATGCTCATCTCATGCTTTTATATTATCCTTCTCTCACTTCTTGAGATGAAGTTTGTTACAGAAGAAGACCTTGTTGCTCATTATTACATGAGACGGGTGATAGGAAGGAAGGTGTATGAAAGACATTACAGGCATGCATCCATCCACTTTTTCATCATCTTTACATCCTTTCCCTTTATTACTGCATTCCTTGAAATGCACGTATAACGATAGGGTATTAATGATGATGATTACACACTGACTGCATCCCATTTACGAAGTCTTGTTCAGTCTCACAGACTATGTCCAAAAGTCTTACTGTTATTAACATGCATCCAGCATCTGTCACTCCAATTCTCTAGCTGAAAAAATTAACCCATTTTTTCGAGAGTTTTTTTTCCCGGTAGATCTGCATTTGAAATTGCAAAGATATATGATTTGGGAGGAATTCAGACAAAAATTAGCCTATTATTTAGTTATGTATTGATGCAATTATTAATCAGCTATAAAAGGCGAATGACAAGTTTAGTTCCGTCATCTAATAGCAGAGATGCGCATAAAATGTCTACGTTATTTTTTTTTAGGATTTTTTAAATCTGTTTTCTGTTCATGACGGATTCACATCATCAAGGTTGTAAATTCTGGGATCCTGATATGATGTCAACTCAAAACCGGAAGCTTAATAAACCCAGCCAAGTCTCCAGGCATTGCTTTTATGGGCTAGTTGCGTATTTCAAGGTAATAAAATGTTTCAGTGTTTGAGGAAGAAAAAAGTTAAAAATTCGCATTGAACGCACGTACGCATCTTGTCACTCGTTTCTCTACCAGTACCTTACATCGTGAATCATGAACCTGAAATCATCATCCCAAAAACGAACTTCACACTTGTGAAACAGATATTATGCACCATGCAGTTGTAGAGTAAGGTGCATGTGAATACGAAAATGGCTAGGATTTTTTCGATGCATACTTTCAGGATGAGCTCATTATTACGTATTTGATATGCATATTATTTTGCAGATAGCTATGAATCTCTGTATGTATGAATGAATGTGGTGGTGGTGGTGGGTATTTGGATGCACTTCAACTTTTCAGTGAAATAAAAAAAACAGACTGTTTGAAGGGAAGTTTATGAGTGCATCTCTATTGTCTACAGTAAACATATATTATGTATGTATTGCATGCGTTTCGCTCTCTCATCTCTCATGTGATCAAGCCAAGCAAACTACTCATTCAATGTTGGGATGATGCTCATTGCCACGCATTGTTAACCAAGTGTCAAAACAACACTCGGAACAGCAAGAATTACGGTAAGTTCTCCTCCACTTCTTCTACATAAATAAATGATCGAATCGGGGGATGCATTCATTTTAATTCAAACTTTACTCATCATTATTATTAACATCATTATGTTACGTATGATTATGATATCCAACTCTGTTGATGATGCTGATGATGACGATAGAAATTATAAAGTGGGCTGATTGGATTGAGACCATTATTTACTTTTTTAGTTTGTTAGTAATCCTCATCATCATCATAAAAAAATTCAACATGTAAATTCAGCATTCAACAATGGACAGAAAAGTGATGATAGAAGGAACTAACGAACCAGTCCTGGCCAGAGCCAGCAGAACTGTACAATACAATGCAATCATTTCGTTGCTACTTTACTGGAAAGTTTCCATAGATTTACATAACTACGAATTTCTATCGCTTATTACATAAATTACATAAATCCTACAATGTCTTACGATTTGAACTATTAATATTATTTTGACAAGGGGCTTGAAAATTTATTTTGAAGGAGAAATGTAAAATAGTGTGGGGCAAATCAATTTCATAAAAGTAATAAAAATCTTTCGTAGTTTTCTTTAAAATTTGCCCCAACTCGAAAACTTGCAAAAAATAAAATGGAGCGACATTGGAGAAGGAACATGGACGATAATTTCAACGAAGAGTCGGATGAGTCGGACGAAGAGATGTTTGTTGACTGCCCTTACAAGATTGCTGGTTGTAAAGGTATGAGGAGAGAATCCGGCCCTTGCCATTTTGCATATTGTTGTGAAAATAACTGAAGTACTGACAATAAACTAAAAGTGTACAAGTAAGGTATCTAATTGTGTTACCTGATACGATTAACAGAAAAGCTTGAGAGCGGTTCGGATGATGAGAGGGAGCACATTGAAACCTGCAACTTCCGGCCAGTTCCTTGCCTAATGCAGGACTTCTGTACTGAGCTAGTGCCCTACCAGAACTACCTGCTTCATCAAATGCAACACTTTCTCCAGCCCCAATTCTCGACTTCCCTCGCCACCTCGATGGTATTTGCACAAGAGGATTTTACCAGAAGTCGGCGGTGGACTCCCAGATGGATTAATGCTTACGGTAGGGACTTCTTCCTCATCGTTGCCCATCGAATCCCGGACATGTGGTACTTCTGGGTGTGCATGTTGGGATCTCAAGACGAAGCCAATCAGTACTATTACGACATTGAGGTGTGCAAAGGAGAAGACAAAAAACGCGGCACTTATTCCGTCCTCTCGATTAGGACCACCATTCAAACTATTGAATCTCAGGAATGCGCCATGTCCATGACCGGGATTCAAATCAAGAAGATTTCGAAAATTCAAAAAAATCTTTATGGAAGTAAGTAACTAACTTTTACTTTTACTTAAAATACTAATCAACTTTACTTTATTCATAAGCATGATTTTCCACTCATTCATCACATTCTCTCGTTTCACTCCCTCCGCAGATTTCCAAATTGATATGGTCATCCACAAGCTAAAGACTGCCCCAACCGGGTTACTTGTGAAGGATCCGGAGGATTAGACAAGAATACAAGTCGGAGTGAACTGGCAATGCTCTATTTTTTATCGTTACACATCATTCAAGGGCTACTATTTCCATTTTTATAAAAAGCTAAATGTATTGTATGACGAACATAAAATAAACTTATAGAGGATTATATCACGCAGACAAAATGCTCAACTTGAGTAGGTATGTGTATTATAATTTAGTACGTAAATGGTTTGTACAAACAACTTCTTCATTTAGTCAACAGGGCTCCCATTCACCGGAATGGACACCTGCCACATTCTTCAGAAAACCTCTTTCATTTAGTTCAATCCTTAATGCGACTAATGATCTTTCTTTCCTGACAATGACAATGAGGGACTCCACTTTTGTTTAAAATCCTATTTCCTTCAGTTCTGTAATTTCAACAAAAACTTTGTCGTGTTCATTCCTGTTCATTGTTGATAAAATTAGTTTGTCGTTTACTGTCATATTTTCATGAAGTGTTGAAGTGGTTGTCTCATAAAAGCACGCATGATTTTTTAAATTAATTTATTGTCCCACAATATTCATCCATTATAAGTGGCTGGGTATCATTTCATGTGAAATCGAGGAATGAATTGTGTCACATCATCATGACATTGTGGAAATTGGAATCAAAACAGATTCAATAAAGACTGAAGCAATGCGACCTCATACCGTTTGCATACACTTATTTATGAACTTTACCAAACCTTCCTCACGATCGAGTCACCGATATACAGTAAATAGAATTTACAATTCTCCCCAGCAGTAGTGATATCATATCATTTTGCAAAAGAACGTGATTTGCGGGTGGGCTCATGCTTCCCAACGCTCCATCGATTCACCTTGTTTTCCCCAAACGACAAATATTTTTTCGAAAGAAAAACAAGATGCCTTTCCCGTTTTTCCTCAAAAAAGGTTTAGAGCCAGAGAGGAGAACGTGAGTAAATGAATGAAGTGATTAAAGAAAATGTGTGAACTTTGAAGTGTTCTTAAAACGAGCTTTAAATGTTGGTCATCCATGAATAGAAATTCTTCTGTGACATCGACATGCCAGCGGTGGTGGTGGGAAAATGCCACTGTTGGATTACACAAAACGAGGAGAGCACAGAGCAGCCAGGGAGCATTAGATAAGCATTATTTCTTACTACATTATTGTAGCAAAAAAGATTATCAATTGTCATTCCTTCTCATCTCATAAATTGGATCTCTTTTTCAATTGTCCCACCTAATCGTCGGTAGTACTACATTGACTGAAGAAATGAACCATCCCCATTCTTCCCCCATTTTGCCAAGAAAGAGACATGCACTCAATTGACTTTTATGAAGGAAGCTCGGCAAGTGGCTGAGAGAGATAATCCGTAAGTATCATGTGAAATGAGCTAAAAGCAAGATTTTCTTCGAAAAAAAAAACTATTTCTCGCCTTCGAATAAGCTAATCCCTGTGAACCGATTCAGTTCGAGGTGTTACAGTCATAATTTACTGGATCAGCAGAAAATATCTTTTACGAAGAGGAGCAAGATTTGAAGAAAAGGAACCTAAACAGAGAATAGTTTAGTGGATCTTGAGAGAATCGTGAGAGTTGCGACAAGATGCGCCTCTCCCTCTCTTTCTCTCCAAAATCGTATTATCAATTTTCTTAAAAGTGCGAAGGACGACACCAAACAACTAACAAGGCAAGTCACCGCTCCTCTTCCAAAATCACATTCCCCAAATCTTTGAAATTGTTTTTAAGCTTAGTGTACCATTTTTGATTTATTACTTTTTATTTCCACCTTCCATATAAAAAAACTGCTTGAGGAAGCTCATTTGGATTGGTAGCCGTGATTAAACTTGATTTATGCATTGGAGAAATCAATAAATACCCTTTCTTCATTTCTACTTCTACATCTTCCACTGTTAAAGTACCTTTTTTTAAAACTGATGATGATTTTTTTGCTTTGACTGAAGTTATTGCGATCTGCAATGCGGGAGGTTCACCTTTGTAACGGGATAATGATCATTGTGGCAAGATTGGCCCTTACACTGTCATTAGCGAAAGGGAACGCCAACCTGTAATCATCGTTACATACCTACTAACCCGCTTATGTAAGTAAGGTACGAACGACTGAAGAAAAGCTGATGAAAAGTGGAAAGAAGTTTCCTTTTCAGGTGTATTTTCATCATTAGAAAAACAGCTTAAGAAAAACTTTCTTTGCCTTTATCATTATTTGTTTAAAAACTAGCCGATTTCCATGAAGGTACCCGTTTCTGTTGTCGGCACAAATTCCCTCTTCCAGAGAAGAAGTTAAGATGAAAGACAAACAAGAAGTGAAGCAAAAATGACAACTCACAATTTACGTTGAAAATTCTTGTTACTCCAGCTTAATCTGACAGACCGCACTGTTTGAGACTCCTCTCTCGCTCTCTTTTCCTCCCTTAATACTTTTGTTACCTCGAGAATTGCGTGTTACGTGTTGTAGTCTGGACTTAAACACATTCCACAATCAATTCTATAACTTATAACTATAATAATGAGGAGGAGATGTATTATTGCAATCTTCTCAAGGTGGACCATCACATCGTACGAACATATCATCATCGTTATAGTCATAAAGCACCATCACCACCACCAGCACAGTACAATCACTCCCATCCCATATCGCATCGCTTTTATAAAGGTAAAAAGAAACCTAACAGGTTTTGTCATGTTCCTAAAACCTACATGTGCACATCTTTTCTCTGGAGTTGAACAAAGATTCCAATTTCATCCAGCTAAGGTAACAATAAACTAAAGCTAAGCCATCTGTCACAAGGAATTATCATTGAATTCCGAACAAAGTAAACAAGGAGCAAAAAGTTCTACAAACGAGACATGTCGGTATGTACTATACTTGGTCTTTTTTTCCATTTCCTAGAATACGTTTGAAGCGACAAATACCTGGGCCATGTTTTCTCCTTTTTCTCGCTCCGCACTTCCGACTTTGAAGTTTTAAGGGAAAAAATTTGAGTTTTTTCTTGTGGATCTAAACATGCCTACCCAAGTTTTTTATATTGAAATGCCACCTTGATGCCTGGAATTTTACATTTTTCGAATGAAAAAAAATATGAATGAAACAATAAACAGATTTTTACTGTACACTGGGGATTGGGTGAATGAATTCAATTCAAACAGCATTTATCTTACATTGCCCCAAGTGGAGATCTTTATGGACTCTCTGGAGTCCATGGAGCCTCATGTCACGTCCTACCGATGAAACTAGCCGCATTCGTAAAGACTAACAATAAGAGCTTGAAATATTTCTGAAGCAAACTGGCTGATAACCGAAATGCCCTCTTCCACGGTGGCATATGGGTAGCAGGCAGAGGTGAGAGATCCGAAACACGGAAGCGAACGTTGCATCTGCTCAGTACTTCTTGCATGTCATGACGTGTGCCTCGTCACAGAAACCAGACCTTCCTTACAGCTCAATGTGCATTGAATGTTTAAAAAGCGATTAATAATTTGTCATCTTTCCCTTGTTTTGTCTTCCATGCTTCTGGTCAGTTTCCATTTCCCCCTTTTCTTTTCAAAAGTAAAACTCTAATTTAGGAGTTCATAAGGATCAAGAGATCATAAGAATGCACCGGCACTCGGTAGCATATGTGCTCCATGTCCATGGCCAGGCATTTAATTTTCTTTAAATGTGGAAGGATAATGGATACGTGGAGTGTGGCCACCACGAACAAATAACTATAACAGGGAACCCTCATATACCTTTATATACAGCGTGTGGAAAACTGATACGTACTGGCTATCATCTTACACCCTGGCATGCTAGTTTTGAATGTAGTTGTGTAGCTCGGAAACAACAGGAGCAAACAGAATGGTTTAATCATAAATGAGTGAAGTTCACGGAGACAATCATCTCACTTTCATTTCATTGCATAAAGCAGGCATATAGCAGCAAATGAGCTAATCTGACAATGTCAATGCTAAAAACGTAGCATTGTGTCTCGCTTCCCTGCGTTTGCGTACGAGAAGAGCGAGTGAGTGAGTGAGTGTAAAAGTGTAAGTGTACTCGTACTTCATTTTCTGGCATCCGTTCAAAATCTTCAATTCTCCTCGAGCAAGTGTTGTCCGTATGTGCTCCGATAAGTTTTGACACGTGCCTTATCAGCCTAGCCACACCAAACCTAACGTAAGCCTGAGCACGGAGGAACTAAGCCTAAATTACATGCAATCATCATCAAAATATCAAGAAGAAAAAAGTGAAGTAGTAAACTATATATGGATGAATGTGATATGGATGATGATGTTTGTGGAAGCAAATTGGTCTCCATTCTGATACGATCTGATAAAAAAGGATTACAGAGATTTCCCTTTCTTTTTATGAGTATGTTTGGAAAAGAGAGGGAAATGTATTCCCCGAGCGCAAATGAAAGAAGTGCAAACACGTTTCCGGGTAATATTCCCTTTTCTCTCGTGAAGTTTAAGGAACTCGAGAAGAAATGCTGATGACAAGATTTTCTACTCCAAATTTTTATGCTAATTCACCATTCATTCCTTTACGGTAGCAGGCCTCCCTCACAGTCCTTAACAATAAATATCTTTATACTTAGGTATCATCACCATCAGCATCGTCCCAATCGTATATTACTTCAGATAACCCTCTCATTTCTCAATGGAACACAGAAATAATAGAATATTTTACTTCAATAAGAATAGTAACCTGAGAGCCTTTTTCCCGTCAAATCCGACATGCTTTCTTTGGCCTGGGCTTGAACTGATTGTAATAATCCCATGAAGACATTTGCTTCACTCGAGTATTTCAATATTCCCAACGATCTAGGTAAGTATTTCTGTCTCCTCAAGAGAAATGAAGAGGAATGCCGAGACAAGGATATCAGACAATCTGATCGACTTATTAAAAACTGGCGATATCAATAATAAGGTGGGGAATGAAATGAATTGGGAGCCATATAGCACTTCCCATTCCAAAGCAAACCAGAGCGCGGAAAAAATGTTACTATTCCGACTTCCAATAAAAAGCGAGCACTCAGCAAAGTGCTGAAGTGAGAGATTATTAGATAAGCTATTATTGCCTCCCTCGCACTCACACGGTCCCGTCATTGAATATAGCTTACCCACCTAGTATATGATATTCTTCTTTCATGAAATAATTCATTTCACGGCAATCCAAAAGCTTTTTTTTTACCTCTGCTACTGTTTCAGGTATACGCAACGCACACACCTCCAGCGAGCACAATTGCCGGTGAAATTGAAACGAAAAGAGCAATTAGCTACGCCGAAACAGTTACGAGAAGAAGAAAAAACTACCAGCGCAATCATCATCAGCCATGCAAAGTCATCAGAAGAAATCAAGGTAAGAAAGCATTTCCATCCATGCAATTTATTCCGTCCATGAACAAAGTTTTTTTCTTCCAAGCCTCCCTTCCACATGGATGCATTCCATTCTTGAAATGAAACGCATAACGAAGAGAGTCACATTACAGTTAAGTCAGTCAGTCTTTTTCAGCTATCCCCATCCAACCACCACACCAATCTTCCGCTTGAAGCGAGCAACAAAAGAGTTGGAGATGTTGAAAAGTCTGAAAAATCCACTTTTTAATTCAATTCACAAAATAAAATATAAAAAGTCTTAAAAACGGGGTAAAAAAATGGAGGCTCAATACAGAAGAATATATTTACTCTCTTGTCGTCGCACTCCTTTCAACTTCTGAAAAGGAAAGAAAATGATATTCATTCCGTCTAGTCTTCCCCATCATCAACCCTCAATCCGACAATAAGTAATGCAATGCAAAGCATAACGCACAATCCATGTTACCTACTCCAAACTCTTCGACAATTTTACGCATTCAACATCAAATCAAATCAAAGCAAGCCAAGTATGGCCTTATTTCTTTCTCTTCACTCCTTTTTGTCGGCATCGACTTAAATTAAACACTTTCCTACTCACGCCGCAATTCTATTGAAACTTATTTTTTTAAACTAAATTTTTACCAGTTGGCTTGGCCGGGTTTTGATATCGCCGCGGCCGGTAGCATATAAAAAGTAGTCACTTCACTCTCTTGGCTCGGTGATTCAATGAAGACGTCATCTTCATCTTTGTTCGGGTGGTCTTTTTGCCATCTCCATCATCATCATTTTAATCATAATCGTCTTCATCATTCGTTTTACACAATGGCAGGGGCATTCCATTGAAAAGGACTGAATAATCATGCATTACATTACAGATGACTCCCACAACATCATAAATTAGGGAAGTGTCTTTATTATCCTTCTTCTCATAAATTGTGACCATGAGTCAGTCAGTTATAAGGTGACCAAACCAGTGTCTGTCTCGTCGGATTTTATATCATCCAACTTAACTGTACTTAGAATATAATTTCTTTAGTAAGTCATTTAACATTTTTGCATCGTGTTTTTTTTCCACTGCACTGTAACTTCCTCCTGTCCATCACCTACAATCTGATAGTCTATCCATTTTTGGGGAAAACAAAGAGTAGGTAAATATTGTCGTGACCTGACATGACAAAGGTCGTATAAATCTTATCGCTTGAAGTATATGGATGCAGTATGAACTTTAGATGGTCATAATCCGCGCGAATAAATAACCAAATTCATTCCTTTCTTCATTTTTTAACAACTTCAAACGAAATTGTAATAGTTCCCATTTACTTCCTTTTCCTTCATCTTTTTTAGGAGGCAACAGATGCTAAACGGAAGCTTTTCATGTCATTACTCCCTCCTCGGCAGACCCTTTCTTATAGGTAGGTATGTATTTATTTACACTCATTTTCTTATTTCATTGTGACGTGTACTTTGCTGCTCGTGCGATATGAAATGAAGATGAATTTGATCTTGATCATCTTTCGTGGAGACTTACTCCTCCGACAGATATTTTGTTGATGAAGGAAAGGGGATAGCCCTACGAGTCCTACAAAGACCAAACAACTTGAATGAATCTACTCAAGTATCCCTGTTTGCATTAAAATGGAAACGTAAAAACACGCAAATGTCAGGGGCAAATTATGTCTTCGGAATGAGAGAGGGAGAAGAATAAGAGGACCACATTGCATCCCATCGTATTTATTTCGTTTTTCTTACTTTCAAGATGAAGAACAGACACAGACACACTTGAGGAGGAAACATTCCTAAAGGAAAGGTGGCACGGTGGAGAAGGAGAGGAGAAGAGGACGGATGAAAAGACAGGAAGCATAAGGTCCACACAAAAAAAAAACCAAAAATTCTGCCCTTTTTTCTGGACGAAAGAAAAAACAGTTGGCCTTTTAATAGATATGGAGTAGGCATTATTGAATGAGTGGAAGAAAGAGGTCTAAATATATCAACAGCAATAATGAAAGAGTGGTGATTGTTTGTTGATACACACATGCTACATTCGTAGCGTTGCGATCACCTTTCCGTTTTCATTTTGGAACCCCACTGACACATCACTCAAAATATATCGGATCGGCCACGTGTGCAATCCTCCAAATCATCATTCATATAAAATCGTATGAGACAAGAAGAGCGATTCTGAAAAGTAAGTAAAGTTGAGCTTGAGACCGATTTCCTCTTGTTCACACCTTGTCAATTCCTGTGCATTTTTAAACTTCCTCAAATATCAAGAATCAAGAAAATGAAGGGGGCTCATCATAACCATCAATTGCCGTCGTTTAGGGACCATATGTCACGTCCACTTACACCACAAGATGCAAAATAGAGCAACAAATATATTGAAACGTATGTTCAATCTTTAAAAAACTAAAAAGGTTAATAGGATAAAACGGATAGTTATTTCCAGTTTAGAAACGTTTGCTACTAAAATACTAAGTTTCTGGTGTTTTTTGGCGAGGGAACATGAGCAAAATGATCATGAAACAATACTACAGAACACCGGGCAGGTGATTTACATACAAAAAGAATGAACTAGCAATCCGTTAGATTGAATACGATAATTTTGTATGAATTCCATCAATTAAAGCAGGTATTGTGGCATGATATAGTGCGACTTCCGTGATACTATACGTTATCAAAAAGATACCCGGTGCAAATACTCACTCAAGCATAAACCTATCAAATTAGTAAACAGAAAAGGCTGTAATCAGCTAATTAGATCATCAAGAGTAGGACGATGACAGTACACGACACGACGCGATACTTTATGCTTGTTCGCAAAGAGGTAAATGATTTTAACATGCTACATGCTGACTTCCTTCGTACCCTGTGCTTCCGAATGACTTCATCCTTAATTAAATTATCGTTAAATGTCCCAGCAAAAGAGCTCCCAAAACAAGGTGACCCACCTGCTTTGGCCAAACCAGGTATAATTATCTACACGTAAAACTTTTTTTGAAACGCTGATTCAATAAGCCAATTATAGTGTTTACACAGCGAATTACTACCGGACCCAGTTACAAACTTTTACTATCCGATGCTGATAATTCGGTTGGTAACTGTCCAATAATTTAAGTATACTATAATTCACCATGTCTGATATATAAATTCGGCAGAATGCAAAATTGCACACGAAAAGACATTAAGTCCGTGTCATTTAATCTTCTCGTTTCCTTCATATTCATTCCCTTACATTACATTACTCGCCAAACTTGGAGAGCAAGCAAAGCCAAAAAACATTTACTGTTGTACTTCCTGAAATGAGCAAAAAACGTTTTGTTATTTTGAACACATTTACATACGTTGATTTTGCGGTAATTTGTAAATGTAGAGAAGTCCTCTCTTTTCCTACTTAATGTAGCAAAAATTCTTTAGTGCAGTTATCCACCCACCCTTAGTCAAACTCCACCTTCCAGTCTTCCAGGAAGGAGAAAGGGTGAAAGAACTGCTACTTTCAGATTTCATCAGAGTCATAAACAATCTGATCTAGCTTATGGTGTACGGTGACGAGCACACATTTTTAAGGCGATTTTGAGGCACATTTACTTGTTTATGCATTACATATTGCATTGCACAAATTGAACCACGCGTATAACGTAACCTTCGCTCTTTCTTTTCCGCTGCGGTCACCCCACGCATATCCCTAATGAAATCTTTATGCAGTTCTTATTTCACATTTTGAAAAATTTACTAATTCCGTGAGTAATAAAGCACATGAAAAGTGATGATGGAGTGAGTAAATGCTAGAAATTGGATAAAGAGTTATAAGCTGAAAACATGATTTGGGTGGTGTCCCAACGAAGGAAAAGAAAGAAAGTCATTTCTTAATTTTACCCACTCGACTCGACATTTTTATTTTTTTCTAAATAGACCACCAAACATTCCGACCATCCGTGACATGCTATACATTCGGTACCTTTCATTCACTTCCTAATACATATTGCTGCAAGGTTTATTTTTTCTGGTTGCTCGTAATCGTAAGAATATGCAAATATAATAGCTTTATTAAAAATTTTTTCTGAGAAACCATAAAGAACAAAACTAGAACATCTCAACACGGGCACGACTCTACGATATCCATCCCTCTACAACAGAATTTTTTTTTATGTGATTCATTCAGTAATTCCTTGATTCCGTCTCTGTTAAAATTATCTTTTCAAAAAATCTTTTTTCAAATCTGGGCAATTTTCGTGGAAGCTTTAGCGGAGTAGAAACAGAGCGGAGAAAATAAAAAAAGCATGAATTGGAATACACCGACAGACTCCGTCTTGCTTTCCTTCAAACAGAGTATTACAGATCGGTGAGTAGTTGAAAGAAGTGAGTAGATAGTATCTAATTGCCTTTTTCCTAAGCTTCTCTCTCCCTCTAGCCACAACATCAGAAACAAGACTCGAGTCATGGCTTAAAACTTTAGAGACTCAGGTACTCTCACTCATTTCATATCAAAGGAAACATTTCGCATCGAACTTGAAACAACGTTACCAATTGATCTTATTGTAGAAAAAAGTTATATAATCAGACGCAGTAGAGTACATAAAATTGATGCATTATATATATATCCAGCTCACTCACACCAGACCATCTATCTCACACCGGCTTAAATCATTTTATAAAATTCATATGAGAATTTACTCATTAATGCTTGCGTACGTATTCCCATTTAGTTTCTCCCCGTGTCGTTCGTGTCCTCTGATAAATCTTATCTTTCCAAAACCTTTAACAAAAAACTCGAACCATTGTTATTGTACATATGCATGCCAAGCTCCATTTAAAACTCTTTACGAAACGAAAAAATATGACTAAATCGACTTTCCCCAAAAAAGAGTGAACTTGAAGAAGAAGGTTAAAAAAATTCACTTTTCTGTCCAACTCCACTCGAGTGGCTGAGAGATAAGCGTAAATGTTTTTCTATGTCGGTCCACTCTTTGCCCTCTTGTTTTGCTTCGAGAACAAACATGTACCATTTAAAACCTTACCAAATAAAGAGTCAATTTAATGACTTGAAATTAACGAAAATGTTTTGTTTTTCAGATGATTCAGATTCAAGATTCAATCGCCGAGTTTCAATGTCCAGCCCGCCGCACAGCCAGACACAAAAACAAAAACCATCGAACGGACTAATGTCACCAATTCAACCTGTTTTTTATAAATACGTATATATGTTTCACTGTAAATGTTCATAATTCATTTCACTTACTTGATCCACCATCGTCTCACCTCACCACCGGGCTTTTGCAAACATGGTCAAACACTTTGTTCCCCATAAACCTGTAATTTACAGCAAGGTCAGGCCTTGTTCCAACCTCCAGTCGGTCTCACTTGCCTTTGCTAGTAAGTAAAACTATCACAACAGCCAAAAATAGAAACAATTAAAAAAATTGCAAGCAGTCCATTAAAAAATTTGGGCTGCCCTTTAAGAAATTTTCCACTACTCACTACAACACTAGCCGTTTTGTTGAATTCTAGTCTAGATAAAGTAATAAGCACGTAGTAAGGAGAAGGAACGAAATATTGTCGTTTTTTTCAGTCGTATCGAGATGCAGATATGTCGCCGTGCCATGGATGAGTAGTCAGTTGACTATTAGCTCATCATCAAAATGTTACCGTACCGAACGTCGGAGATTTTCTCACGGTTTTTCCCTTATTGGAGAGGAGAAAAAAAGCTTCAAAAATAAACTTTGGAAAATTTGGAATGAGTCTGAATCGTGTTTTCCCTGTGATCATGATCATTCACTGGCTCGATACTCATCTGAGATGAAAGCTGAAAAGCATAGGATTGCAGACACTTGTCTCCACAGAACGGTTACAATTCTATTTTACGTGCAACTCAAATCTCTTTTTTAGTTCTTCTTTGATTCTCCACTTTCCTCTCATCTCCCAATCCCAAAGAATGTGTCTCGAACCAGATTATGCCAGAGGAAGACTAGAGCAGGAGAGCACCCACTTGACTTGTTTCGTGCTCTTTGAGTTTCAGTTTCTTTTAGATGAGCCATGGATATTCCCTAACCACAACAACAGAAAGAGCCAGACCCAAGGTACGTATTGATGTACTAAATGTATAGTCACGAAATGCCAAAATCTCTTTGCCAAAATGTAAAACGTGCAACTACTCTAGAATGAATGAATGAACTTAGGCCTTACAGCTTCATACTGGGGGATTGCTTTATGACTCTGAATTCGTCCTACAAGGATATTCATGTCATCTTGTCTGCCACCTCGATTTTCACAGAAAGAAGTGAGAGAAAGGACAAGAAGTCATAAGCCAAACGTATTTTCGAATTATGAAGAGCAATCAAACCAAATCCACGGAAGCCACTCGTCTGCTTTGATTTCCTTCTCAAAATTGAAAGGCGAAATAGAAATAAAAATAATACACATGTAAAGCTTCCAAGGATCGGAGTCGTCCCACCCATCCCCTCAGGAGAATTGAATCCTAGTAAGAAGTGGCGACAAAGCTCCATTTCCAAATACATACAAACAACGTCAAAAAACCTTCAACCTGGTAGCCGGGACAGTCAACTTATTTCCCTTCGTCATATTATTATCTATTAATCATCACGAAATGCCATTCAATGTCACATGCACGGTCAGATTTTCAGCAGCAAAAAATGCAGTTTTTATTGCACTAATTTCAGCTCTGAAACCCAATGCGAAAACATTGTAGTAGTGAGTAATATGCGATTGTATCTGACTGGGCGTCATATGGATTACTCCATCATGTTTTTTACCAAATGGGGAAAACTGATATTAAACATTAGGAGATTTAAATATTTGGACAAAAAACATTCCTCCATTTTCAGGATAGATTTTTTAAACGAAATATGAAAGAACGCCCTGCAATAAAAAAAGAAGGTTGATACCACTTTCCCCACTACTATTTTCACACAACTTTGGACAAAGTCAAGAACACTCTTCTTGCATGGTCAACTATAAATTTCCCCCAAAATATAAAGTTTTATAGCTTATGGCAATCTAATGGAAAAATTGAAGAAATGCCATAAAATAAATACAAGCGGAGCATAAAAATTGTCCGCATATTGAAAAAAATACTGTGATTACAGGAAAAAAATATTAGATCGCTTAGGGAAAGGAATTACAAACCAATTTCAGATTCCAAGTTTATGGAGAAAGTATAATTGAGGATGTTTTATTTTTTGTGATGGGAAAGTATATATCGTATATTATACTGTGTAATAAAATGTTTTTTAGGGAGAGTGCTTCTACCCATAATGTTTAGTGCACTGTGAAGCGGAGAGCAATGCCGTAGGTCATAAAGTACTCAAGTTCACGGAAAAAATACAGTTTTCCTCGTGGTAAAAGCAGGAAGAAAGAGTATGCATCCAATATCCCTATCTACTCTTCTAGCACTACCTACCATGCAGTTCACAGTAAGATTAGAGTGTGTGCAAGTGGCGCAGCTTATGATGATTGATGATTGGGAAAACATACTTGACGCTTGGAACAAAAACACGGAACCCATAGCCACTACTTCCACTCTCAGGGAAGAAAAAACGCAGGAACATTTTTTCCAGCTAGGAAGTCAGTGTGCTTCCATTGTCCTACCTGGGATATTAGAATTGGTACCTACTCACCGTTCTTTTTAGCATTTTTTTCACTTTTAGCGTTTTAACCTAAGTCGCATTTCAAAAAGAAAAAAGTCAGAGTTTTTTTAACTCTTTGTTTTAAGCAAGCATACCTACCTATTATATACAACACATTTGCCTACACCTATTAATTGGAAAGTATAGTTTATGATCCCGGTTGGTGAATGAGCCCAGGTAAGTGAGTAAAGAACTATATAGTTTTCACTGCGATAAACCTGTGGTGATACAAACAATTTTTTGGTGAATAGATTACAGTATTTCAGCACAAGTCACGAAAGGGAAAACGAGGGTAAAAAAATGGAACCTCCATAAAAAATAAATAATGACGATTAGGGAAAAAAACGGAACTTTTTTTTATTTATATAGCTACTAGATATTATGGCATAGGTGAATAAAAAAAATCAAACAAAAAAATGGTGTGTTTGCTGGGCGATGTTTAAGTGTAAATAAAAGACTTCTGTGACACGAACCCAGCTCAATCTGGAATGAGCAATCTCTCTCAGATTAGCTCATTCTTATTTATGGTCCAAATAAATAAAAGAATTAGTTTAGAAAAGGGATTTTTTTTTGTCCTGGAATGAACCCTCTCTGGCTCTCCAGTCCTTCTGGCTTCCATCAAAGTTATCAACTTCATCTATGGCATACCACGATAACACGCTAAGGCAATGTCATATACCATTCTCAGGAGTTCTTTTCTTTTAATGAAAGAAAAAAATTATTTATTGACTCCGTTTGCAGATTTTTTCCCCCATACTACTACGATCCACATAGTAGTTTCTCCATTGGCAGGAACACGTGAACTTTAAGGAAAAAATGGTAATTTATGGGGTTGATAAAAAAAGTGGTTGGTCAGCTTCTAGTTGAAAAAAAAATCTGTTAATTTAGAATGGGAACGTTTTAGAAGCTTGGAGAGCGGAGTGGGGTGACCAAGTCCTGAGATTTTTTAAGAGACTAAACAAGCTCCACTAAATTAAAAAGTTTCCCGTGTTGACATATTCATAATAAGATTTGCTGGAAGTTTTCAACTTACTTTCCGTGCTACTATTAGTAAAACGCTACTTTTGATATTAAGGAAAATGGATGACAGTCACTTTCCTCCACTCTGCATTTGTTTTGCACAAGTAGTATTGGATGTTGATGCTATTAGAATGGCCATAAGTTGTTTGAGAATATTTTGCTCTTATTGTATGAGATTAGATTAGGTAACAGGTCTTGCGGGGGAACTATTAAAAAAACTGAAATGAAAATGGATAGTTGAGAGGAGAGCTAACTATGAAACTGCATTTGGCAGACTAATTATCGCTGTTTAGCTCATTTTCTGTACATGCGATGAAGTAGTATAACATTTATGATTATTGCTGTATTACTGTTATTCAGTTATTATATTGTGTTTGACATTTTCTGCTAATTTTATCTTAAACAGTAGCGACGACAAATGAAGGTACAGCATAGAGACATACGTATTAATGTGTTTTGCAGGAATGTGCTAACAATGCGACAATTTTTCATGCAATTAGATTTGGACAAATGAGAAAATCTTGCGGTAATTACCTATATACTTCTTTCATGAGCTTTATTGCAAGTCATGAGAACGGGCTATAGGTTTGTTTTATAATGTGTATTTCTCAAATTAATCCGAAAACAATTACTATTATTAACTCCGGGGTTCGGTGTCGGGGCGAAGTGACGATAATGAGGCCCTGTAGCTATATTCAACAGCCGCCTAATTGCAGCTCATGATCACCTACACTTGGTTTAATTTTGATTTACTGTAATAAACTGAAAGCTTACCTAAAAGGCGCCTTACGCCATAAATCCGTCTATTCCACACTCTTCCGAAATAGGCAACTTTCTCCTGGTTGGATATGTACAGTGTATAAATATGGGAATCGATGTCACAGTCAATGGTAAAGGCATAATGTTTGCAGTCCTTGACAGTGTCTCCTCTTTATTAGATACTCTTCCTTCCCCACAGAAAAGACACTATGCTTTACTCTGGGAAAAATTTAAAAACGTAGTGGTTTTGACTTATTTCCCACTATTTTTTTTAATCCTTACTCCAAGAATCCCTTTCCTCAACTTTCACTTTTCACTAAACTATTTGGGTAAATGGGTAAGTAAATATTGTATAAACCGATGATTGACCGCCACCGTCATCTTGCTGAGTCGACTGTCGAAATGTGATTTGTTGTAGGTGGGTATGCATTGCAACCATTTGTTTACATTCCCACTCCCACACACATTCTGTTTCTGACTAATCATCATATTTATTAAATCTGCACCCGACCTTGAAAGCCCACCGATATAACATTCCTTCTTTTCGGATGGATAATATGTATGCTGACCGTTTAGCTTGCATTTATGTCGTTTGTGATCTGATAGCTACCGCATTAATGCTCAACCAGGATCTAATAACAATTAAAAGCATGTGCCACTGACACTGGTATGATATGTTATGCTTAAAGACAGGTAACATATCCAACTTATTTCAATAGTTTGTTCTTGTGATTTTCTGCAAATTAAAATACGTTGAGTTTATTACGAAACTTTTGTGAGGTACGGACTTACAAAACTCATAACAAACAGAAAATTCATATATTGCGTATTGCTAGAAAGGTTAAAGAACAAAACATTATCGGCTACTTCATGCCATCTATTGTTTTAAGCTTTGAAATTTAGTAAATGGAAAAATTTCAGTCAAACTGTTTACTTATAACCAAAAACTTAAAGTATAGCATACTTTAGGTACTCGATGTGATTTACAATAATAATATACAATATGTAACAGAATATACGAATATTGTATCATTAGTATTATAATATGGAATGGGTTACAAAATATGCTCCTCTTACAATGAAATCACAAAATATGACAGTACTTTATCCTTTACAGATTGATTTTACCAGTTCAAAATAACAGGGCGGAACGGTGTTGGTTTTTCTAATCTCAGCATCTTACACAAATAGATAAAAACAAGTAATAATTGACAAAAAAACATGATTTTAAGTTAATTCACAATCAATATACGCTACACGTAAGGACATTTTATAATCTTAAATATATATTTTAATCGTACAGTTTCAGAGTAATGTAACGAATGGAGTCATTCATTACAGTTAAATATACACATATGTTGCATTTAATTATCATAGCTCAATGACAAGGACTGATAAGGTATACCCAAGTACGAACAAAAAACTGTGAGTAAATCATATTTATACATGGAATGTTTACACCCGATAACGAATATTATTTAAACAATATATAATTTATTATCTCTATTGTATGTATAATTAATGACTGATTTCTAAACTACAAAAATCATAAAGGGTAAAATATCATTCTAGCAAATTATGGAACCTAAAATATTGAATAAATAAATACTGACTGAGTAATTATCACATTGGAAAACAGTTAGGTAATGTACATTTGAAATTTTAACATTCTCTTGGGCTTGGGTATTATTCGTGTATTTTTTAAAAATTCCGTTGTCGATAAATCCGCATTGTAATTAATCAGTTGGGTTATTAATTAATTAATTAATTTAGTGAATATGATTTTCAAAATAGAGTCAGATTGTTTCCAGTTCCCAATTCCTTTTCCGATTCAGTGGTTGTTTAAATGTTTCCCAAGTGGCCGTACAAATACCTGAAGAGCCATTCTTTAGATGGAACGTCATTGCTGTTACTTCCCTCGGGATTTTCCTCTAACACAGGTTGCATCTCATCCACCGCAAAATCTCGGGTTTGCCGTAGTGGGAGTGGAACGGGAAGGGGTTCATTCTCTAGCTCAAGACCACCCATTTCCGCTGGAACAACGGGCTCTTCAAGAAATTCGCCAATCTACATTACATCACATCAGAAAAGGAAACCAGTGAAGTCAATCTGTGGGGGCAACTGAGCTTGGGCTTATCCTCTTTACAGTTTTCTTTCGGTGCTTGATAAGTAAAGATGGATGAAACGTAGTTTTTATTCAAGTAATAATTAGTTTAACATTTTTTATCATGTTAGGTTAGTCTTACCAGTTGATTGGACTGCACCTCGTCATTTGCGGGCTCTAGCCAAAAGTCCAGTCGGGTGGCTTCAGTGTGGGGTTGATTTGTGACTTTCACCCGTCGAGTTTGTGGCCTGCAGCCGGCGTGGCTGGCAGTCACTACGTATTCTCCGACGGTCAGTAAACGAAAGTAGTCTCCTTCAAAAACTATCAGGAAATGTAAAAAATACTTATTTAATTATTAAGTTGCATGAATTTAAAAAAAGTAGTTGAGCTTTCCTAATTAAATCTGGCAGTACCTGAAGTGATATCATGATCAATGTCATAGTTTTCAGCATGGGTTTGGTTAATTTGGGTGATATTTTTGACATGAATAGCTGCATTGGCAATCGCACGGCCTGTGATGGCATCCCGAACTAACCCTTTAATACCAATGTGACTCTGGAAGAAAAAATGACGATTTTAATTTTTCCAGAACTCACAGTAAACATTTCAAATGAATATTATAAATCTGTTAATTAGTTTACCTGCCAAATGAAATTCATAAGCGAGTCCTTGTTGTTTTCCCACTCCTTCTCCAAATCTTCTTCTTTGGTGTACTTCCGGCACCCAAGTTCCAAAGTGATTTCAAAGTCATTGGAGGACAAATAGTTGAAGTCCTGCATGCCCCCTTTTACACTGTACCATTTCGCCCCATTTATGATTCCTCCGGACTTACCAAAGTTGACTGTATCTAACTTGTCACAAGGTTGCCTTGTAGGATCCCCCATAGTTGGGTGAAGGGTTGAATACGCCATTGAAATGGATCGGAACGTGTCATCATCTGGCGTTTCCGTATATTCTGAGTTTGCTCCAGAGCGACTAGAATCGTATGGATAGTTCACAACCAAGTCTCCGCCATGAAGATTTGCAGATAGCACAAATGGGGTGGACATTATCAGCCGCATCACTGCCAACGTTTCGGGTTGCACTGGATGGTCCAAAGTACGTACTTGATCCATCAAGTGATTGTTGTTGTTCACATGGAACACTTCGTTTCCAAACATGATCCGGTCCAAGTCTGGGAAGTCTCTATTTAAATCAATCCCATTTGCATTGGAACGGCCAATCAAGTAGTCATTCTTCCCCTTGGAAGTTGCCAAGTCCCAACCGTCAGGATTCATTGAGGGAAGAATGTGTATTCTCGTTTTCTGGACGAGCTCGTGAATTACTGGGTCACGGTTTTGGTAACCCTCACACAGCGAGTCGACTAGCTTAAGCAGAAGCTCTCTCCCCAGCACCTCATTGCCGTGCATGTTGGCAATGTATTTGAATTCCGGCTTCACTGTAAATTTAATAAATATTTAAAAGAAAATACAACAAATTGGATTTAACAATAGTTTTTCTCAGAATTGAATTTAATTGTTTCTTACATTGTTCATGTTGGCCAGGATGTGTGGAGAATTCAATCACGTAAAGGGGTACTCCCTTGGCTGAAGTCTCGGAAAGCGTATAAATCCTGGTCACGTTAGGACAAGCCTGATGAACAGTCTCGAGCACCTTCAATATCTCTCCATTATCGTGATGCTTGAACTGAAAAGTTGCAGAAGCTGTCACTAACAATGAAGTGCATACGCACAACACAACCGAACCGATATTGTAAATCATGTTTGTAAATTTCTCTTCTATAAAAATAAATAATAATTTAAGTGTGATTTTTTTATTCTCTAAACTTTAGAGAAATTGCTTGTGTTCGATTCAGTACTTCAGCTAGTTCTGATGCCCTATTGTTCTATTCGCTCACAGATTCAACTTATATTTTTGTACAGATGCTTCATCCGATGAACTGCGGGGGCATATGAAATGTACGATTTCATTTAATAAGTCTTATTTCAGTGAAGAAAAAATTGTAAGACCTTGCTTGCCTGTTGGATACAAGAAGGACGCAGGAAGCATAATTTAATATTCATATGGGCCCTGCTATATAAAGCTGGCATGTATGTTATATACATACTTTCACTTGATCCTATTTTATCCTGGAATTTTTCTCCAGTACAATACGACCACGCAAATCCTTGCTACCGGGAAAGTGTACATATGCACTATAGATAGATCCAATCTATCTACACCAAAATGAAATGACGTATTTACGGGCGCGCAGAAGCCCAACCGTAAGGGAAACGAAGGTTTCCGAATTTCCTTTCCGCCACCGACCGCAAACACTTGTCGTCCTGAACTATGAATGAAAGTTGTAGACGTACACGGAGGTGGAATCCACTCGGAAGATTGATTCTTTTAGTAGTTTTAATAGCATGGGCTTGAGGTGAGTTGTGTAGGCGAGTCCAAAAATTTACTAATAATATACATCCTTTTCCTCATAATGTACATAAGGTTAATTGAATTTCATGTGGTAGAAAGAACTGCTTTGGAAAATAAGCAGAAGCCATTTCAGCGTCAGCAGCAGTCATTAGCAATGCCTGCCTGTACATATTTATCCTTGAATTCTTACGGCTTCTGCCTAATAAAATCATAAATCAAAATCATATAACACAACACAGGATATTGGCCATATGTCATCCTCCTCAACTCATTACGTAATATCAACAACTTCATACAGAATGTATAAAGGAAAGTAAAACTGACTTGCTTAAACATAGAAAGTAGATAGTTAGATTTGTCATTTCACTATTATCAAACTAATCCCCATTTCCTGACAAGGAGTCTGTATTTTGCGTTTGTGGTTGGAGCGTATTATGGTACGACAATCTACCTATAAGCGTAAGACAGACAGTAGGATAGGATAAAACTGTATTTAGCATATAAAGTAGGAAATTATGATAAGTTAATCATGGAGCTGTAGGTCGTACAAGCAAGAATGTTAGGCATTTTAAGACATTTTTAGCTATGCATAAAATAAGGTTTTGCATTTATATGAAAGTAAAAGGAAAATACAGAAGAATGTTCATTCATTTCATAGCATGAACTTTGGACTAGCCAATTGGACTCAAATAAATTGTATTCTATACATCTTTTTAATTATTCATTCAATGCAAGGAAAGAGACAAATAATTATTTTCATAGAAAAGAAATGGTAGCTTTTCTCTGTCGGGATGCTTATATATAGTCTTCCTTTATAAGTACATTTCTATGCTACAGATATGTACAGATATCTTTTTGTTTTTCTTTGCTACTGTGAGTGCGATGGAATTATATGAAGTAGAATCGATTAGGAATCACTAATTAAATTGAGAAATGGTACGCCATCACGAAGAAAAGGGAACTGGCCGATTCGCACTCTACGATACACACAAAAACAATTTACAAGCAACAGCGAAATGAAGTTGTCACTTTGAAATCCCGTAATAAAACAAAGATATAAAGCATTTAACAAAATTTCCCCCTGATAATTCAAAGCTTTGCTTGTGTGGTCGTCCTTCCTTATTTCTATTTTCATTCACACCTACTTGCAATGCAATTGCAATATATGCAGCGCAATATAATGTAACGTTTATGCAATGATTTATGCAACTTTTTCCCAAAAAAAAATTAGAGCTAGTGGTCGTAACTTCAAAGTAGTACAATAGCGTGCAATTCGTACTTCAGGACTTTAGCAAAAAGCCTAATTTCATACGTCACAATAAAACTGTTTTCCTCGTCCCATCCCTGATTTCTAAGCATTAATAAAGACAGCAGAGCTGATTTAAAAAATAAAA
>JAQGAI010000033.1:0-33140 GCA_034696905.1 Lepidocyrtus violaceus | reverse complement strand
GGCATTAAAAATTGGAACTTACTGGTTACAGACATGCAGATGTAGCTACGACTACTTACGTCGAAAGACATTTCAAAAGTAAAATGGAACTTTGAATTGTGATTTTATTCAGAGTAGAGCAACGGAGATAAGAGATTCACAACGTTTTGAATGGACAGATCATGAAGAAAGAGCACAAATGAGCAGAAATGTTACACAAAAAGTAGATGTACGGTTGATATGGTCACATCTGCATGTCTGTAACAACTATGCGAATTCCAATGGCTCCCCTTTGGCTCCAACCCTTTCTTTATCGGTCAGTGAACCATATGTGGTTAAACAATAATGCAAGAATTTCTGTGCTTGGAATACTAACGGTAAACCCCTTGTTGGAACAGTGATGTTAAATTTCTAAGTCCTAACAGTTTTAGTTACCTAAACGGGGGCATATTACGTATTCCAGCATAGTACTTTGCTGTAGATGGTATTGTGTACCTAACTTTTTAATTTGAGCTAAATTGGGAGAAAATTTATGTTTTACCCCCGGGGGATGAGTTGACGGGGGCATATTACGTATTCCAGCATAGTACTTTACTGTAGATGGTATTGTGTACCTAGCTTTTCAATTTGAGCTCAATTTGGTAAAAATTTATGTTTTACCCCCGGGGGATGAGCTAACGAGGGGATATTATGTTTTAATTACATAGTAAGCCCTATTAGCATATTTAGAATAATTATATACCCTGTGACAACATGCCCGAAATAGTCCCGGTACGACTTCCCAGTGGGGGTGGTGAGGACCTGGTTTGCAGATCCCTGGTGAGTAAATAAACTTTTGAAATCGCCATATCTCCGGAGGTTGGCGATGTCGGATCAAATAAATTAAAAAAATAGATTCATCATAACTAACTACATCTAATACATGTTGTTTTGGAGTCCGGCGTTGTCGACGCTATTTAACGTGGTCAGTTAAATTCACGAGATACAGCTGGGTGCAGTGGTTGTACTACTCTCATGCATGGACCAAAACTTTTACTTACTTTTTTGGCTGTTGACAGGACGGAAAAAGCTTTCGAGAGCATGGAGGGCCTTCTGCGGTATGTTTGGTCACAGGACTTGTTATTTTTAGGGAAAGGCTTTAAAAGTCAAAGCACATTGCTGGCCAATAATATGAAGCTACTGGTTTACTCTCACAGTGCAAAGGATCTAGATACGATATGGTGTTGGTATGGATGTTGGTGTGAAATGCATGCGGAGCAATTTCAACATTTTGGCTTTTTACAAATCCGCCGTTGTCTTTCATCTGGACACAAATATGGAAGTAGGACGGGCATGAATAAGCAAAGAGAAAGTATAAAGTACATCCAAGAGAGAGGGTGAGTTTTTTTTATCCAACGGAGATATTGCGAATGCAGCTATAACTATGCTGTAGTTATAAAAGCAGGAAGTAATGCGAATGTCAGCGACTAGCAAAGAAGCCACTCTGCCGGCTGTATAAACATAACATGTATAAAGAGTTACGACTAATAATATTCTTTGGACGAAGAACGGAGAACCGCATCTAATTAGTAGATTGATGAGTTCCATTAGTTCCTGTTTCTTTCTAAAACGCTAACACGGCTGTCAACTAGGCACCTAGCTCCACTATAGTTGCGGAAAATTTATGCTTCAAATAAACCCAGAATGTGATGTACCGTTCATTTGATCAAAAATAATCTTCGTGGGAAGACGTAGTTTGGAAGAGCCCTCGGCCCAAAGTTTAAACATCAAAAGAGAAAAAAACTAGCCACATGAAAGTTTGCAAAAAAGGAGCAAGAAAGTGTCAACGATTCTGCATAGTAAATAGTTAGGTATAGTTTTATGAAAAGTAATGTGCTTAAAGTTGGGATGGGTGGTGCGGTAGTGAGCTTATTTTTTGTTACATAATTTTACGGACTAAGCGTTGGCTTGTAAAAGCAGAGAAACAAATTAAATCGAAAGGCGTAACTAAATTTTCCTGCTTCCGGCTTGTCTATTTTGGACCTCCTCTTTTGGTTATAGGCTACGGCTTACGCGTCGTCACTGACTTTAATTTTTATATGTAACTTCTTCACGGACTACATAAAGTTGATAGGTAGATGCATATTGTTATTGTTAGGAAAGAACGAAGGGACAAAACTGCACGAAACTAAGCGGTTGCTCTTGTATCTCTATTGAAAAACCGCAGTATTTTAGAGTGTATTGCAAAATTCTTCTGTCACGTAAATTTTCATACTGAACCACAACAGAATTAGTAGGCTTGACACATGATAGACAATTTGCGATGTTCGTACGAAATATAATTCATCCGATTTCTTCAAACATTTTATCGAGTTAATATAGACCATTTTACAAAAACGTTTTAAAACTTCAGTGCATCATGAAGTCACATATTAGTAAATATTTTTTCCACTGAAGCTAATAACAATACAACAGTTTAGTTCATCAAAGGAAGAATCTGTTTAAACTAAAATCTCGAACTTGAAAATAGTAAACAATTTTATAAGCAAGCATATTACCGCATCCGTAATAACGACTTTATCGAAAGTAGGTATGTCAAATAACAAAGTATAAAGGCCTGTTTATCGTCAAAATGAAAAAGATCGTTCGAATACAACGTACAGAAGTAAATCACTCAATCGATTCCTTATACTCGATGACCCATACTATGGAAAGATACCTGGAGCAATACTGACATGATTTTGTAAAAAAATGAACAATGAATTTGATCCCTGATGATCATATAGCAAGCAAATCCGTTTTCATCAGATAATGAAAATAGTTTAAAATCAAGATATTTGTCCTTCCAGATCCCAATTTACAAATTCTGTAACCTGTAATTCCAGTAACTTTCCAGCCTTGTAAATAGAAAAGAGTAAACTTGTTGTTACATTGTTGATTAAAATATGATAGCTTAATTTTCTTCCACTTGTTTGTACCTACACTGTATTATTATTAGGGTTGTTATCAGCATGCTCATGAATTATCAAGAAAGCAGATTACGACCTTGCTTAAGGCAGTTCACGTTCGGGAAGAGTAACAAGCGTGATTTACTGAAGTGGCTACGGCTACACTACGTGAGCTCGAGCTGCATAAAAGATTACTTACATAATATATTTCAAGAAGAAATTGGTCATTCCTATGCTGTGAAAGGTTAAAATGTAGCTAACCCAAACTTAAAAAAAACATTCCGTAAGCACCATCACACTTTAAAACTTTTTTCCAACAAGAAACAAAGGTACCGCATGATAAATGGTTGAGAGGTCGCACCTTAACAATAATATGTGGGATACCACCTCACCCGCGCCGCACAGCAGTTAAAAAAATCAAAAGGGGAAAGTTTCTCAATTGAAGCGTTTTTAGCGGTCAATACTAAAGATGAGACGAAAGGCCGGACAGTTAAGCTTTTAAATCGGGACCGGGACTCCATGCTTTCATTACATCGCATTCCATGCCCGGTTGGGTGTGACTTTGCTGTCAAATGATATTACAAGGTTGAAAAATGATTTGTTGAGATTGAGGTGACTGGTTTACTTGTTGGGAAAATGAAGGGAATGGTTAACTGTACCGTTACATGTACATTCATTTATAAGCTTAAAAAAGTTTGACAATATTTATGGACCATGTATGATACCATCTGGCTATATTGACACAGGAAGATTGAGAACCATAAAATTTCTTTCTTCTTTTTTTAAATAAGAGGGGAAGTCATCACAAAATAATATATTGTTCTCATTTTTATTTCTATATTGTGCTGCATTCCATCAAAGTCAAATAGAAAAAAACGATAAATTTCTAAACTCCCCCTTTTTGAGTGAGTCTTACAAGTTACTTTTCTACACACATGTTCAATGTTACGAGTTCCTTCCTCCAATTTTTTCCACCCTTGTGCATCCAAACAAATATATTTTTCAGTAGGGGTAAAAAAATACGCTTGTAAATGGACAACCGGCACACGACACACGGCTAGTCAGAGATTACATCTTTAAATTTCATCCTATAAATTTTATTGTTCACAAGTTTTTGAAGTCCCCTTCGTAAGATAAAAAAGTAATAGATCCGTATTTACTGACGTCTACCGTTTTTATTATTTGCGGTTGAGCGACTGTTTCACGGAAAAGCGCTATTAAATACATTTGACAAACTGTACGATAAAAAACCATTTTCGAAGAAAGAATTGGTCCCGCGAAATGTACATAGCAAGGGGGATGAAAAGGAGTTACATGTTCCAAACGCCATATGAATTTTCACTGGAATCCCCACAAAAACATAAAGTCAAACGTTTCAAGGTTCAAAACGATTTCAGTTTTTAGTTGTGCATTTAAAGGCAATTCATACGGGATGAGTTATTTCTTTTTGATATAAAAAAAACTCATCATTTCAGTTTCAGTCAACAGAAAGAATCAACCCAGAGAAACAGTCACCTTTGAGACAAAGGAAACAAAGATGTTGTTTGTTATTTCGTTCAAACTTGTTTCCACTTCCTACTCTTCCAAAAGAATCCAAAAGAACTTGTAATAATAACTAACAAAAAGAGAAATTTCCTGTGTGCTGTGGAAAATAACATGACAGGGGAGGGTTGAAGAAATTAGTGGAGCATTGAAAAAAGGAAACTTTCACGAAATGTTTCTCTCATCATCACAGATATGTTGTTGCAAAATTGAAATGGCAGAAGTTAACAAAAGACTTCAGATGTTTTTTGTAGTTTTTTAGTGAATGGCAACTTGAGGTTACCTGACTTGGGTATTAAGTATATACTTCCACATCATACGACACAAGTCAATTATTGTTGTTTTTACATGCATATCTAATGCATCAATTATAGCTATTTTTGTCGCATTTATACCTACTTCGGAATGGCGTTGTCAATATTGACAGTCAACGAAAGTGATTTTTTATTTGGCTCAATGACTGAAATAATGAAGGTTAACATGATATTTGAACTTATTCAAGCATAGGTCTTCCTTCCCCTTTCCTCGTTTTTTCTTGGTTTCTTTAATAAAAAACTAGGGGGAATGTTTTATAAATTATTTCCCTGCTGCATACATAAAAAAAGTTGTTCTTCCCCTCTCCGTGCTGGTCTTTTTTATCTGCTGCATCATCCATTTGAAAAATTTGTATTTCCTTAAGATGGATTCCCGGGAGGACCCTTGAATATTATATTACTGCTTCAGAGAGAGCAATTTACCTTGAGTTTTTATGAGGTTTTTAGTTTTCACTAGGTAAATACATATACTACCTTCAGCATCAATGCCAGGGACAGCTTCCGTTTACTATGGAATGTCCCTATACAAATTTGCATGTACCCCCATTCGTGACTTTTCACTTCCCTTTCGCCATTCATAATATGACTTTTCTGCTTTATATGCCGCTCTCTATGGGAGTTTTATTACAATTACATAGGGAAAAGCTCAGGTGAGGCAATGACTTTCTCTTAGAATACCGTGAGGAAAGACCATTAACTTGTATTACTTCCCTCACATTTACAATGACTGACTCATTGTCCATGAACCGGCCGGCAAAGGCTATACTACGGATATGGAACTTGAAATGAAAACTTTTCGTACGGATCAACAACTGCTGAAAGAACAAGTGGGAAGTGGAATTACCTATGCGAACGAACGATAACAATTACCAATGACGAATCTCATATTACAAGTTTATTCTACCGGGTTCATAAAGTTTTGAAACATTAGCTTTGTACCTTAATTTGTACGTGACCTAAATGAAAATTTGGTACCAACCTAGATATACGTGATCCAGGCCTTCCTGGTATTTGGGCATAGGTTACACTACATACTATTTAATTCTTAATTAACAGTTTTTTCTCTGGCTTACTTTTACAAAAACTTCCTGGTTCATGCCAAATAGAATCCGTAGGTTTTGGTCCTTTTCAAAGAAACTTGTTCAATTTCACCTTTGAGCTAAGCTTAATCATCACTCCGAGAAAGTGAATTACTACGAGTTGTATTAAAGAAGTGCATAGAGAGGTAGGTAGGTGAAAACTTCTTTAGATTTAAAATTCCCTTTGATCTATTTCTCATCTTCTTTGATCTTGTATCATTGTTCACATGTGTAGAATAGAATATGTTGCATTTTACTTTGAGGCTGCTACAATTAAAACCGAAGTCCACGCAATGAAGTAAATTACAAGAAAAAACATCTTGAGTTCACAGGGGACATTTAAGATACGAGATTATATGTATGTTTTTAAATGACGGAAATAGCCGAATTCTTCTACAAAAATATCTCCAGTAGTGTGAACAACTTAAAGGAATAAAATCTAGTACATGGAACAAAGTTCTTAAACGTTGGTCATTCTTGGAGGTTATGCAAGATCATAATTCCCTATTCTACTGCCCATATTTCCATCCATAACAATCTATGAAGGAAAGGAGCCCATCTCCCCTTCCTTACAATCAGTTCAATCCCGTCTTTTATGTAACAGTCCAAAACTTTTCGTTTTATAATATTGGCCATAATCATATAAAAAGTGGGTCCCTTGAAGTTTGGAAATAATGTGCTTATGCAATTCCCATCTTTAAAAATGGGTAGGTACATATATAGCTTTACTACTTATCTACTTTTTTAGGTGAGGAAAATTTTGTAGGCTGCCAAATTCCATAACCCTATACTATGTATTATGTATGATCGAGTACATGTTAAACTTCATCAAGTTTCTCCAATGCTTCCTTTAAATGCGTAGTAAGTCAATGCAAAAATGCTCATTTATGTTTATGAAAGTCGAAAAGTTTTCCTTCTAGGTTCAAGTTACTAGAGTGGAGGGAAAGGCACACTGGAGTGCAGTTGCAAAAGTATATTAAATGGGATTTAATGGGGGTAAGAAAGAGATTTGTACTTTTTACAAGATAGCAGCACAAGAAAGACTTTTCGGAGGAGTAATACAACCCGTCAGGGATTAATTTTCTTTCCATAAAAATTCTGACAAAAGAAAAAAGTAGCAAAAAAATATGACCTCGGACTGAAAAAAGTTTGCAAAATTTTCTCGGGAAGAATGTTAAGTTCTATAGGAAAATGGATAGCATGAAGTGGTTGTGCTGTGCTGATGAAATAAATAAATCAGGATTCGACGTATCTCCAACTTGTTAAGGTTGAGTGAAAGTTTTCCCTCCAACCACATTCAAGAAATTTTGAGAGCCTGTTGTTGTGCTGTATCATTACGTTCAATAACATGCTAAAGTTATTATTTCCGTCCAACAGTGTTCCTTTGCATATGCCATACTTACTGGGTACTGTTAATATCCTTGTGAAGACACTAAAGAATTCTTGTATGGAATTACTGACCCGTGACCTTTTGAAGATTTTGACTGACATTCATTAGCATATGAAGGGGATGCTTTAATTACGTAATCTGTTTCATATGGTTAGGATGTAGGATGTACTTTCTTACTTAAAACATAGAATAGCAATATCGATTATTGTTAGGGACCCTTACAGCTTGGATATGCTTACTAGAGAACTGAAGGGGAGAAGTCGAAGTATCTAGGAGTCTTGGTTTCTTCTTGAAGGATTCCCTGTAAATCCTTCAACAACAGTATTTTGCTGATAGCTCCTGATTGAGAATGCTTTGACCACGGTGAGCTGTTAGATTTCTCCCATGGGGACATTGTAAGGAGTTCCTAGATCGTAACCTTTTGGAGCTGAGTAAGCTCTGTTGAAGCCAGACATGATGGTACATGTTGGATGGTGATGGCTATGATGATGACGACGGTGGCACGGATGAAGTAGGTGATTGAGGCTTGCTGGAATGCTGACCACTAAACCCTTCAGCTTTCCATCTCACAGCATGGGAGGAACTGGGGATACTAACGTCGTCTTGATGAAATCTTGCTGTTACTTCTCCGGGCCCTTGCTGTGTGGACAGGGATCAATAGGAGCAAATACCATTCCCTGTTGAACTTAATGACTAGAGGATTCCTAGGACACGTTATTTAATCCGATTATTGCAAGTTATGTTTCCTGAAAATTTAGAATTGGCCGATAATGTGCCGATTATTTTCATTCAGTCAGTACATAAGACCCATCGGCCTCCTGATAACATACATTTTGGGCGTGTCCTTCTTCGTTCCGAATTTAACGTAAATAATAAGCGAAAAAAATTGGGCTAACAATATGGAGATGACAACATTACTAAAAAGTTATATACACAGTCCAGAAGCAGGCATACGACAACCCCAACTTTTGCGTACCTACATGCGAATAACTTGATGACAAATACTAACTATATTCCAGCCCATACGTGTTCAGTAAATCAGCTAGCAACAGCAGTAATATTATTGTTCATGTCCACATGTCACCAATAAAATATGAGCAAATCCAGAAGCAATAATAGCAATACAGGAAGGAAAATGTGAGTCAAGAGTCCAGTTTCCATTCAATTATGTCTGCAGTAAATACTCCTTCGAAGAGGAAAGAAAAGTACAAGAAACAAGAAAGCATAAAAAATGTTTTTTTGTACTTTATGGCATACATCTTGCAAATCTAGTACACCTCCTCCGTCCACAGCTCTCGCCTATTTTGAATTGTTTTTGGCCATACTTATGTGTTGAGAAGTGCTCGAAAAGAACGGGCGGGCGGAAGGAAGCAATTCTTAGAATGAGTAACTCATAAACGTCTGGTGCACATGTACACACCGTGGCATGAATGAACGCAGGCACAGGGAGGAACTCGGGCCAAGCAGAAAAGTTTTTTCATGCGAAAAAATAAAGAACAGGAGGAGAAAATAAAATACAAGGACCATACATAGGTACATGGCTAGGTATATTAGTATTGGAATAGGAATATAGGTAAGCTGGAACTCATATGTCATAAAATTAGCGGAACACAGCATGTTTTTGTTGTGTTGCACACACTTCAACTACACCCTAAACATGCATTTGGGTACAAGTAAAAGTAGTAATTCAGGGAAAGATTTTTCTCCTTCTGCTGAAAAAAAACCATTTTAGTTGTACAGTTAGAGTTAGGTTTAGTATCACACGAAAATCATTAAAGGGCCAGAGAGGGAAAAAGGGAAAACCATGCCATAATAATCATGATCTCCTCATGAAAGGGGGCATTATTGCCAAAAAAATCTCTTTCCGTTTCGTATCATTACTACAAGTAAAACACGACGATGAGGGAAGAACAAGTGCGCCAGCGAAAGCAGAAGCTATTGCAGAACCACTTCTTCCAGTTTTTGGACCTGCTTCGTTTGCTCCGTTGCTCCAGCTGAGCCAGGACAGAGCCGAGACTTGAGAGCTGGAAGAAGGAAAAATTGCAGTTGCTTTCCTTCTTCTTCCACTTTCTCTACTTCAGTATTCCACATGGACCTTGCTAATAAATATGTAGGGAGGGAAAGTGAAAGAACACACGGCAGGGCTCACATATGCTTCTTCGGTTTTCTGGTTTTTTACTGGGAATGCTTCGGACTGGACGTCTTCTTGCTCAATCTTCTCATCCCTATTGTGGAATTACTGGGTTGTTTGCCCTCTTATTTTCCCAACTTTACACACATATTTTCCCCAGTTTGCATTGCTTCCAACAAAAATTGTTGTTTTGGAGTGAGTGGGGAAAAATAGCGAAACCAATAACATTTTGCACATAGCCATACACACATTATTATATAAAGGCTCCACAACATGGATATTATGAATATACATGAATGAGTTTCTATATTTAGCATTCTGCCCAAAGATATTTTCTGGAGTGAAAGAAAATTTTCCTATTTTTTTTAACCAAAGCTCTTGTAGTTTGTTGTCATTTTTCACTACCGGGTTCTCCGCTAACTCTCGCTCACCCACTCATGGCCATAGCCAGTCAGTTCTATTAGCAACACACTTTGTTACCACTTACAACTTCGTTACTATTGCTGTTTGTTTCTTATAGTAATATGTGGAGAAAATTTGGAGCAGGAGCAATATGTGTAGTGGCTTTCTCCTTCATAAATCCTTAACCACAGCAATAAATCATATTCAATGGTTTGCAACGCGAACACGATTTAATGTGTTGTGCCAAAAATTGCTAAAATAAAAAAAAACAGAGCAGTGATTGCTGGAGATAGAGATGGAATACTTACTTATTGTTAGCTAAATGGACTATATTTCTACAATAGGATGGATCCAACATTCAACCAAACCAAACAAACGAAGACATTAAGTTCCCTCATTCATACTTTTGTGTTTGCAGAACTACTGTATTATTGTTGCAATAAGCTATAGGACATGAGATTAAAACTCGGTAGCTCGGCTTGGCAGCCTAAAGTGCTTATTAATTCAAATTTGTTACTAGTTAATTAAACTAGTATGAAACTAACTTAAGGCAAAATTTGAATAATGGTTTTACTTATGGCTTTTACTTATCAACTTATCACATAAGTAATTACTGTACCAAGTACCAACCGAGAGCTGGAGGGGAAGCAGATAATAAAGTGTTTATATCAAAGCCTTTCTTAGAGCATTTCTCTTTTGTTTTTGTAGTATTTATTTAAGAAACACTTATTTTGCATATTTCGCACAACAGGAAATGTACAAGATATATTAGTTGTGTTTGTGATAATTGACAGGACATAATGCATTTTATTTGGGAAGGCAGGCCTCAAGCTTATAAAAGTAATGGCAAACAATCCAATATAGGGAAAATCTTGGCGAAAGTTCGTCTGTTCACGTTGCTTTCACCCGTGCTATTTTCATCGTGATAATCCTTTAGCTGCATGGAATTTTTTTTAAATGAAAAATCATGTTGACCAGAATAAAGTCAAGTATTTTTCCATTTCCATCCAGAACTACATACACTGCAAGAGAAGCTTTTTTCTGTTCCCTTCCTTCCTCCTTTTCCGATGCAGGCAGGGTAGAAAAACGAGATGAAAGCGAAATCGCTTTATCCGTTTCCCTCTCTTGATACATTTTTTATACACGTATCATTATTTTTTGGCATGCTTACTTGCCTCAAGGAGCTAAAGAGGAAATAACCAATATGAAAGATTGCGAAAAAAACTGCTGCTGGACCTGCCTATAAGAAACGTCGCGTGCTTACGCTTGTAGCAAAAAAAACTACCAGTATGGGAGAAAGTTGTTAAGAGGAAATTTTCACTAGTTTTTATTATTACGATATGCTGCATTGTTCATGTTCTCTATCAAAAAAATCCAGCATAAGATGGAGCTCCAACGTAACAGCATTACAGAAAGCCCGGCAGAAGATATATGTTTGCAAATAGGTACGTGTCCGCATCCGCATAAAAATCGGACTGTACCGTCTTCGGTCCCTATACAGTTTGAAGCCATGTTAGTTACCTAACTTAGTTTGCAGTGGTGCAGGACCAAGTAGTAGTATGGCACGGTTTTTAAAGCTCCTTTTTTTTTTATAAAATATTGCTTTTCATCATAAAACCATATTTCACCGTCTAAAAATAAGTACAGATGATTCCCCGCTTGTAATATTTGGACCCTTAATGCAGGTCGTAGTTACTGCACCGTAACATTTTTACTACATAGTTTCTTCTTACTTGCTCCGTGCCCATAACATGCGATGCCTAATATGGATCTTTGTGAAAGATGTTATGTAATAGATTTTTCTCAGCATAGACAACTAGAGTGAGCTGGGGATTATTTATAATATAGTCTGCTGCAAAATAAAATTGTCCCAGACGGGCATCAATATCACCGGTGGGGAAAGCTAGTAGTAGCTGCCTATAATCATCGATGTTAAGAGAATGGAAGCGTGCGATATGATAATGCAGAGCTAGTGGGTGGACATAATAATTGATCGTTTTGAAAAATATGTAAACTTACTTCGGGGGTAGCAGCTGTGGAACCGTGAAAAAATGTATGACTGTTATTTGTTCTCCTTCCCTCTTTAAGCGCACCGACCGACATTTGCTTTATTTTTTCTATTAAAAATTGCGACAACAACAACGTGGGTGTCATTACATCAACTGATGTAGATCATATTTCTAAAAGTTCATTTGTGCTTGAACCATTGTCTAGAGCATTATATAAAATTAAACACTTTAGTTTACTGACAGGAATGACATAAAATGCACAATGGAATGGGCACATAATACGGAACTTCTATACCTGTAGGTTCTGCTTTTGTAAATCTCTAATTTATGAATGACTATGAAACACGTGCGTATTCCAACCATTCATTATCCTGGATGTTTCAATCATCTTGAGTCTTCAACAATATATGTTATTTAATATGAAAATCTGCAACTGTGCATTTTCACGAACTGGTGGTCTACTTTTGATCCTTTTGATTTATGATGGGGCCTTTTGCTGCTTTCGTGAAATAATTAATGCTGTTTCCAGAGATTTGTATTTCCTTCTCAGTGTGTAGTAATAATATTATGTGAAAATAATATAATCATGAAGCTATAATATTATTGTCATTTTTTTATTCTTCAGTTCGACCGTTGGATGTGAAACTGGTAAATAAGAAACTGGCACTATCGGCAGAAAAGGAATACACCCTGGAGTGTCAATCATCAGGAGCCAGACCCCCAGCTGTAATGACGTGGATGAGGGGAAGTACGAAAATCAAGCACCACAAGGAATCCGTGAGTACAGCTACTTTTCTTACGAAACTAAATTAATCAAATGATCATTATGAAAAGGTAGACAGAAGATAATAAAAAGCCAATTGCCACGACAGAGTCGTATTGAGGTCACTGGGAAAGAACTTTTGTTCTTTATCGACTTCATTCGGGTCCTTCATCGTACCTTGTCATTATCTGATTTAATCTACCGCGTCTCATTCGAATTAAGATAAGATAAGATGGATAGTCAATGAAGTAATATGCCTACTTATTCTTATTCCAGAACAGGGTGCAGTCAACCATGTTACCTTTAATTGGAATATAAAATTGAAATTAAGAATAGAAGATTGAAAAAGTTACAGTCAAATTAAGATGCACTTCCTGGTGTTTAAGCCATTATGCAAGTCTCCTTTGTTCAAATGTGATAAAAATGTTTTCTTTTGAAGTTTGTAACCCTCCCTTCAAGCTTATGACAACAAGCTTTTGGCCTGTCTGAATAATTCCTTCTTGGAAGGCGAAAATACATTTCTTTATTTCAAAATTTTATGACTTGAGGTTTTTCTTCAACGTATATAACCAGCTTTCATGAATCCCCTTTGAAGATGAAACATCACCATCATATCATGCAGAAAAGTAAAATGCATAATGCAATGTTTCACTTCTCTTTCAAGGATAGCACACACATAATAATGACTTAACTTTCATCTTTTATCTGTATTTTTAACATTCTAATCTCGTCCTACATGTAAAAATCCTCCGTTACCCTCGATGAACACTATATGAACAAAGAGGAAAACTGGAAACCCAGAAAGAATATAGAACTGCAGGATTTCCAGCACACTTTTGTGCAATAATCTGTTCCTAGAAATTGCTTGCAAAATTGAAGAAAGATGATAATGATTTCTAAGGAAAACATTCCCCCTTTCTAAGCTTTTTCATAATTAAATAAAATAGAGTTAGTATTTTCAACATCCGGCTATTGCGGTTTGCTTACTGACATACTTTTTCAATGTTAGTGTGTGATGCAATGTTGAGTGGAGGAATCTAGTTTACTTGTTACCCACATTCTGAACCTTTAATATGGGACCTTCAAGGGGAAAACTGAGTTGTAATAAAATGATTAAAAATTCGTTTTTGATAAAACGGAAATAAAAAATCGACCCACTTGCTTGTAAAGTTTCTAACAGGATTTTGTCAATTTTCCACCATTAATCATTAGGAAACAAACGACTTCTAAATAATTTTTCTCATGAGCTACGATAAGTTTAGCTAAACTTTACTAACGTTAATCCACCATCAATTTTTTATCTTTAATAACTAGTTCATTTTTCATTTTTTTTCTTCCATTTTTTTAGGTAAGCAAGGACGAGAACGTAACGAACAGCATAATGACATTTATACCTACCCTTGAGGACAGCGGTAAAATTCTGGCTTGTCGAGCGGAGAACCCGAAAATACCTGGAAGTATGATAGAGGACGGCTGGAAAATGGATATTCATTGTAAGTCCCAAACTTTTCAAACTTTTTTCCTTTTCACAAAAAAGTAAAGTATTACTATTCTTCCGGTTTTGAAAAGAATTTTTCCTCCGATTTTTCAAACAAAAACTAGCCAAAACTGTACACGAAAGAATAGGGCCGGCTCTGCTGTCATTATGTTCTCTGTGGCAAACTTTCTTGGGAGAGTTTTTAAACTGCACTTTTTTAACAGATGAGCACAGAGGAAAAAAAGTTAAAGAAGGGATTTGAAAAGTGCAAAAGTAAAATCATTCGTGATCTTATCATATATGAAGATGATGAGCATTACCTCTGCAGTATAAAGAAACAAGACTAAGGAAAAAAGTAATAATGCTGCAGTGAAAGTTTCAGCAATTTCGGTGTCTAATGGGAAAGGAAAGGGTATTAGACGATTGCAAAGAGAAGGGTATATGTTGTTAATGGTCTTATAATAATTTTAAAGGGATGATGAGCCTATATGTGTGTACGATGTGCTTTGCTTCAGCAAAGAATTCAGCTGGAGGACAACTGATCTTAAGTGAAAGGGATTTATCAAAAGGAGGAAGTAAAGTCCGCAAGGGAATTTATTAAAATATTATTAGCACTGCTGCAGGAAGTTTGTGTTCCCTTGTTGTTCCCATTCATTCAAAAGCATTTCCTCTTGCCATGCGGTATTTACGTACCTAGCTATTATACAGGTTTTGTGTAATTTCTGTATATACGTGTATATAATATAATATATGTGTTCAATATTGATATGTAACAGTTTGTCTCCTTTCATTCTACTGTTACTTGTAGTCTGTTTGATATTTTATACAAAAACTTTCCTCTTTTCAATACCTTTTGCTTTGCAAAGCTGTAGTTCTGTAGTTTGATAAATAAAGCACAATGACTACATTTTTCAAGTTTTTATCTGTAAAGTAGCTTTTAACTGGAAAACAACTTTGAAAAATTAAATAATCATAATCATAAATAGAGAAATTTGTTTACTCATATTCAAAAAGAACTTTTGATTTATTGATTCTGTATCTAATGATGTTTGTTTATTGTCCTTTTTAATTCGTTATGTAACGGTCTAGTTATTACAAACTTTTATGAATATGAAGCCGTATTTGCGTAGGCGCCTATCTATACGGTTTTCCCCTCCATCCCGTTTTACAAGCGCGCGGATCAATGCGACTAACAACAGAATCTATTCAATTTACAAACATCCCTTGTTAGTTATTCGTCGTATGGATGTATTGGCATCCCCTTCAGCAACAAGATAATTATTTTCTTTCCCAAAGTTAACTTCCAAGAAAAACTGGAAAATTATGAGCATTATTATTACTAAAAAGCTTCAGTCATAGTTAACGAATCAGTGTAATTTTAAATCTTGAAGGGCTTTTCTGCATGCATAATAATGATATAAAAAGTACTGTGGATTTTTGCTAGATACGGACATAAACGGAAATCTAAAAAGTTTGCTAAATTGAAACCACAATAAGTCTATTATACTGGAATACTTTTATACCAACTTCATGCAACATTCATACACTGCTTAGGGAGATGTTGAGTTAAAGTTGTAGTGATGTACTTTGTACTAGATTAGACAGGGGAAGCGTTTTTAGGGATTACTCCAAGAAAGAAAGTCTTTGAAACTTTTTTACAAGCTATTCATGAAGCTCTAGAATCCAAAGTACGAGCCAAAAGCTAGATGAGAAAAACTTTCTTTTCAAAGAAAAAAAAACGGAATGAGCTATCCCATCAGGTTGATTGTTAATAATATTATAATAAGTACATATAAAACTATCTGTAAGTCTATTATATAACGAGGCATATGTGCGTGGTGATGCAATATTCTTCCACCAGCTCTATAAAGCAAACTACTTCTTCCCAGCATCTTCCTATTCTATTCCATCCTGTGAGGAGCATTGAGTAGGGAAAGTTTATCAAATAGTTAGTTCAACAGCTACAATCCTAAGCCACAGAATTGTCTTAACAAGTTAGTTTTTCTGTGGCTTCCCCCCATCCGTCTGTCTCCAGCCACACATATTTCTTTATAGGTATTGTTCCTTTCTTTCGGAAGGGTTTCCTGTTACTTTCAGCTTTCATGATCATCCCATACAGTTAGCTAGTTTACACCAGGAGCATACGTGCTAATATCATTTCTTTTTTGAAGTCGTTTGCATCAATAAAGATTCAAGTTTAGGATGATGATGACTATTATTGCATACATTCCGGCAAAAATTTCTTCATTCTCAACTTTGATTTCCTTGGAAAGGATAGACCATACCATTCCAGAGGATAACAATTTTGAATCTTTTTTTTTGCTTATTTTCATTTTTAACAAAGATGCCCCACCGCTACTCTCGTCTCACATTAAGTGTTACAATCTGGATTCGGTTGAAAATGTTGAAATGCTTATCTTAACAAATTCAAGCCGCGCACTCAAACAAGCGTCTGCATTCTTCATAAGCATGAGAACGCACAAACAGGCATATCTTCTCATCGCCGTTGCGTTATTACCACAAGAGAAAGAGTTGTATGTGTATGCAAAGTTTGATATGAAAAACCCAAGTGCTGACTTTGTACATATTTGTATGTGCGGAATGCTTTATGTATTAACTCCAACACGGTCCTCTTAAAGTTTTTAGGGGAAACTTTTCACTCTCTGAGATTGGAAAAATGCAAATGGCAAAAATTTGGAAAGACTACAGTAGTAGTGGCCAAAAAGAAACGTTGGGTTGGGAGTCCCCTTGCGGTTTCACTTTGGCTTTGGTGCAGACAGCTAGGCATTACAGTAGTAGAAAAAAAATCTGGAAAAAAAGTTTGATTCCCTTCGTATAAATGCTACATACCCTTTATACTTACATTCATTGTCATATAAAAATCTCAGAGTAGTACCAATCGTCCAACACTAACCATTCCTTATCTAAGCAAATATATACCAGCAGCCTCCACAGTCCACAATGGCACATATTCAATGTAAAGAAATCACAGAAATTTACTTGGGCCAACCAAACATATAAGTTATGTACATACCTCCATGGTCCTTCGTACATTCCTCCTTACGCATCCAGAAAGAGAAAAGAATGGGAAAAAGTGGAAGTGAAAGAACATTATGCGTTCTGATACATTAAGCCAGTGTGCTATTAATGGGAAAGTAACCTTTTTTCCACAAGCAGAGGCATGGGAGCAAGTAAAATGAAAAGGAAGAAAAACTATTCTGCTGTGGTTGTGGTTTTTTCTTCCACTTTTCAAACAAACAAAAAAAAACTCAAAAGCAATCCCAATTTTCTTAGTTATAAATGTACAACCTTACACGGCTGTAGGGTCGATAAGGGTATTGAACCTAGTTGGGAATACGGAATACAAATGCCTTTGGAATGTCCTCATGTATTTCTATACGTTTTTTCTTTCTTTCTTAATGCCCTTATGTGTGAGTGTGTTGTAGGTATTAGCCATTTGTTCGACTAGCCCATTATTACCACACTCATTCACTGCCTCCAGATTTTTGTTCGGGGAGATATGGATCAAGAATATAGGGTCGTTTCCGGTATTTGTTGTTTTGGTTAGTGGTTGGTTCTTGGGACTAATGTGTTTGTTTGCACTGCATTTTCCAGTTTTAAAAATGAATTGCGCCTTTTACTGCGAAAAAGTACTCTGAAGAAAGTAGCCCACTTGGAAGTGTTTACAGTTCAGGGCGTCGGACGGTTAGTCTACGACCCGGGCTCCGTACACACACATTCGAACGATTTTTCAGCACTATAAAGTTTTCGCTTTCAGGAATTTCCGTTGATAAATTGCATTTTCCAACGAGTTAATTTCTGCAAATTTTCTAGATTTGTTGATTTTCACGAATTTATGAGCTACTTCAAGAAAGAGTTGACTTCCGATCCATAAACCAATGTGAAAGTAGTGTTGATAGTGAAGTAGCAAAAATCTCCATCTGGGTACATTTATTTTTAATCTAAAATAACTCAAGCAACCTGATAAATCATGATAAAATAAACTTAATACTATTCCGCATACGGAATTTAATGCTGCCGAGTTAAGAACTTCATAAGTCGAAAATTTGGCAGACTTGTGTTGACTATGTATCGTTGATTTGAGAAAGATAACTTGATAGTTCAACTCTCGGCTAAATTGAATTTAAAATGCTTCCGGGAATGGGACCCAGTACTAAAGCATTTTAGTTGTTTCAATTAACTTCTCAATTATGTTATTATGTTGTTCATACTCTATCCATTATAATTGGTTCCAAAAGACGGGTAATTTAGTTTCGTCAGAGTTGATTGCTCGTTGTTACTTTACGGATATGTCATCTGATGTGGGTTTTGTTACTACATATTCATAATACGCTTGTCTATACTATGATGAATGACGAAACATGTTAACTTTGCTGATGAATTCTACAAATCATTTCGATACAGACATATTTCAAAAATAGCAAATAATATTCCATGAATATGGAGATATCTAAAGCGTTGCCACTATTCGGGTGAAAGCAGAGGAGTCAAAGGAGTGAGAGGGCTGACATGAGGAGAGAGTAGAGAATAAAAGAACGGAACAGGAACCAAAAAGCAGCATCATGTAGATTCTGATGACAAGCTAATTACCAAATAGATTGTATTTCCTTCTCCAGAAATTATTTTCCCTAGTCATCGTCATCAGCTCAGAAGTAGCTCAGCTCGTTATTTCCTATTTTGTACATTAGGCTTAGAGGAATAGCAACCAGGGAGAAAAGTAAAACTAAGGACTTTAGTTTTTGATTCTCGATGCGATGTGGAGCAGAATTTGATATCTGGTCTCGTAGAAGTTTCTCCCTTTCAAAACAGCAAAGAGTAGTGGTAACATAGCAAGTGTGCTAATGCAAAAACTCAAAGAGGAAATTTCTCGTACTTTTCATTTCTGTTATAGCCTAGCCATGTAGTCTTCTCACCCATCGATAGAGGGAAAAGTTTTAAAAACCTGTATGTCTTTATTAGGAACAAAGATGTGAGTACGTGAGTCATTTGGTATGTTACTTTCGTTTGCCCTTGTCCCAAAGCACGAGGATACTGTCTTATTGACCCATTTGCAATTTTGCTCGGGATTTCTTAAAAATTGAGTTAAGACAAGCATTCCATATGGACATGATCTTATTATGAGTTCTTTCCCTTTCCTAATCACTTTCACTAGTTTTCCGTCAACAGCTAAAGACATACAAGGAAGTCATAAATAGAAGTCATGTAGTCTTTCAAACGTCTGACATAATTATATACATGTAATGCATTATATATTAGTAAATCATTTGAAGAGTTTTACGAAACTAAGAGAAAACTAAAGGAATCTCTCATCCCGTGCCAAAGCTATTTGGGAGCTTTCGCTTCTAATGAGGAAGAGGGCTAAAGTTTCTAAAACAACTTTTTATGAAGAAAAGAATTTAATTATGAAACATCTTCGCTAATTTTAAAAAAGACTTGAAAATGAGATATTTACCGTGACTCGACCTTTCCGACTTGTCTCTTGTAAAACATGTCACGTTTAAGAAAGAATAAAAGCGCCAGTTACATAACTATCTAGATAGATATAGGTATCTAGTTTCTGCCATCTTCCTCTTCAATGTAGAAGCAAGTCTTTTTTCAAATACTTGTATTAATTTTAATGAGGGCTTGGAATTTCACTCCTGTTTGTCTGTAGACAAGGTTGATGAGAGCCGTATGCGTACTCAAAATACCTCCCTTTTCAGTGAACGAACTTTGACTTTGTTTCATATGATTTCCGGGAATAGCGTATAAGCAGGTATTTGTTTGATTGCCTGCCTAATTGTCTTCTTCATGAGACTAGAGACATTTTCATGCGAAGCGTTTTAAAAACTGGACTGAAAATTAAATTAAATTCTACCCCTCATTACAACCAACTTAATTTCCATGCACAAAGCAAGATAATTAAATAGTTACTTCAGAGACTTTGTATCATTGGCTGTTAGCAAGTTGCGTAATATATAAATTAGGGGGTTTTGGGAAATATATTGCTATAAATTATTGCTAAAAGAAAAGTTTACGAAATATTCATGTTGTTTGCGCAATAATGAGGAAAGGCTGTTGTCGGCTGCTATGTGGTGAGTCATTTCCTCATCGACAAACAGTAACATGGATATTTACAGACATTCAAGTTCTTTAAACGGTGAGTTTCATTTCCATAAATTTACGTGTTTCAAACAGCTAACCTCAAGCTGTAGTGGACACATCATATTTTTGTTTTAAAATTTGAGATTTTGAAACTCAAATTAAATTATATTCAGACGAAGGATATATGGAAATTATGCTTTTGATTGTTTTAGAGGTACACATGCGAGAACTTTCTGAGCGATATTCATAACACAGCAAAAAGGATTCGCACAAATTCCCATCGGCAAGAGTAAATGTGGAAACGAGCGCTCACTTTCTCCACTTGTTCCTAATATGTCAGACTCGATTAATCTACATCTCTGGAGCATGATCTCCACATTAAGCAAAAACAAAGTGTACAGCCTACCATACAGAATGGGTCGATGACGTAGTTGCTTAATCTAACGAATTTGTACTTGTAGCCGAATACTCAGGTGCCTACTGAAAAAGGGTAATGAAATAGAATGATTGGGATTATTTGTTTTCTCTCCTGGAAAATAATCCCAGTCAGAATCAGAATCCACTATTGAGTTGGTAGTTATTTTAAAGCAAATCGATAGTTGCAAATAGCTGACGCGAAAAATAAATTAGGAATAAGTGAATTGTGATAATATAAAAAGGAGTTCGGGTTGCTTTGGGAGGAGATAAATATCAGGTAGGTAGATATTATTTGGATGTGAAATAAATTGGGCATTACATGGGAGGAGGTGGTATGGGTTGTTGTGGCTGAACTGGCTGTTCAAAGCTTTAGTATGTTTTTTTTAGAAAAAATCGCTGCCAGTAATTGGAAAATTTGTACAGAGTTTTCCCAGTTGGTTGTTGTTGTTTTTGTTATCCTCAGGTGTCCCATGTGCACTATCAGTTCACAACAATTTATTTTCGCTTCAGGTGCTTCTATTTCCTCTGACTGTGTCTACCAGCTTTGCTTGCTGTTTTCCAACACAGAACTGGAAGCGGTTGCAAAAAACCAGTGGGTACTGGTAATGGCACGTAGTATGTATTTCCCAGGAAAAGCTAAGCAATCTGCAGAGGTGGAGGATAAAACGAAAGAAATAATGTTACACAGTAGTAGAAGAGAAATCGAGGGGTGAGGATTTCCGATTTGATGTGATGAGATGGATTTGTGGAGATTGTGAGAATCGATTTGTTCTTGTCTAAGAATGAGGAAGCAGATGGTACAAGGATGTGCTGAATGGGTTAAAAAGTTAACCATGCTAGCGCAAACTTGGTTAATTCACAGTTTAGAGTGCCTTTAATGGTGTGGTTTCGCCACGTGTTTGCATTTCGTGAAGATTACATCACACTACCTTAGCCATATTTCAACGAAACGTTTGAGCTGAAAAATCTAAACATACATTTGCTTGCATGTAGTATTGTTGAATAACTAGTTGCATAAAAATCTGGGCTAAGGTCACACAACGGTTGTCGCAATTCCTGTGGAAATCACATTGCACAAATACCAGGAATTCTCTGTGAAGTGGGGAAAGCCACCAAAGCAAAAAGCAAGAATCAAATTCCAAGCACAAAGCTAGTTTCTCAGTATTGTTTTGGTGTCATGTCTTAACAAGCCATATATGAAACACTGTTTCAAACATAAAAAAGCCTTGTTTATATTTTTTGTAATATTTTTTCTACGACAGACAAAACTCCTAAAAAAAGTTAACGTAAAACTAACAAGTTCAATTTGCGAACAATTGTTAGAAAGGAGATCATTGTTGGAAAATAGTAGCATAATGATACATTTCACGAAAACTTATTAGAATTAGCATTAATTAAAATCGATTCATATAGATTAACAAAAAAATATTACACGAAATAGTACTGGAGCAATGTTTTTCCAACAGAAGCAGTTTGTTACATCCGATTCTTCATGTCACCACCCTCACACATTTGATATTCATTATTATACGCCATCCCGACAGCTGCCAGATGTTGGTGGACATGTTCCGGAAGTAGCTGCCATAAAATATGAATGGAGAAGCACAAAGACCATGTTTTTGCTGAATGAAATATTTTACCTCTGAACATTCTTCTATTTCCGGGACTGTGTTGCGCTATTTATAGTACCTAGTTTGATCCTGAAATATATATCAAACATAATAATCAGGATGATGACGGAGGAATTTACTACTGGAGTGAAAGAAAGCGAAAGGGGAAATAAAAATGCTTTCCCCTAATTCAGTCTCCAATGAAGAGCGTTCAATCGTAGGGATTTCTTCATCATTGAAAATATTTCTTCTTGGTGTATTTTTGCTTTCACTACTCATTCAAAGAAGGAGCTTAGTGCTGAATCTTCATCAAAAACTCTCATCTCATCATGATCATCATCCCTTTCCGCTCTTTTTTTGCCTGGTTCATCATGATCAACATAGATAAAAACGTGATCATCATTATGACCCATCAACTCAGTTAATATTATTGAATGCAAGTCTTTGGACGGAGGAGAAAGTAAAGGAGTATGATACAATCCAGCCCACCACCGAAAGAAACAGGACATACGTACATTGAGCCTTAAGTCCTTTCTTTCCAATGATCGGATCAGTCCGTTCTCATATCTGCTGCCAATACCAATACTAATACTGACTGACTTCATCCAGGCATAAGTATGATCGCCCCCACACGATATATGCACAATCATTTATAATGGCCACTCACGTTCAACTGTTAGATGATATAAGTTTCCTCAGCTGGAATACAGATTTTCTGCTGATAGGCTCCATAAAGATAGTCATAAGCGAGCCAATACATGTCAAACAATGTTGCAGTTTTTCTCCGTATCCACAGCCATTTATACTTTCTCCTTTCTTTGGCTTTTCTGATATGAGGCTTCTTTAGCGTAAAAGGGACTTCCTAAAAATGAAACAAACTCTAGAGCCTCGCCAATATTTTTAGTGGATGAGCAGACCGAGAAAAAAAGCGAGCGGAAAAAATCCTCAAGGCGTCTTTTATTCCTTTTCTCTCTCTGGCGAAGATGCTCATCCATTGTCTGCATTTTGTATGATGAGCATGATGAGGAAAGAAAGGGCCATTTCTCTTGAATCATGTATATACTTTTTTCTTCTTCTTTTTTCTTGATTGCTTTTTATATCCTGAGTTATTGGCTCCAAGATTCGTTTCTTGTTGATTAGCTTGTAATTTTATGGCTTTTCATCAGCAGCTGGGATAGAAATGGAAGTGAGGAGAAAAGAGAAAAATGGAGAGGATGGATGGATGGATACATAAGTATAGAATGTAGTCTTGGATCCTTCACTGTTTTCTCAAACCTCCTCACAATCACCATCCAAACTTTCCATCTTCATCATAGTTCTTCTCCCCAGATTGCTGTACCAAGTAACCATGTTCAAGAAAGATGGAATGGTTTTGGTAGGTGGTTGCCTTCGGAAAGATATTTTTATTGCGGGGGAAAAGAAATCGAAAAGGCACAATAAAAAGGGCTTCCCTATACCAAGTTACCTGACGATATGATGTGTTCATAGTTAGTCTAACTATAGTTAGTCTGGCTTGGCCTTACGTTCATGACCACAATGAAAATTTAACTTATATTGGCTCTCGTATAATCAGCAATAGTAAAAGCATCGCAGACGGAAACTCGAGCCGGTGGTAATATCTCAACATTAATTTTAGCAAGGATGGTTTTATTCTTATTTTTACTTTTTTTTTCGGGAAATGACCAACGTAGAAAATGTAACAGCACACACAAGGAACAACAGGAAATAAAATTTTAAGATCTTTTGCAATTATGAGAGGAAAAGTATGTCAAGTTAGGCAGTCTCCTCTCATCAGTTAAGTTCGTTTCTGCCTGACGTGGTTTTATAAGATTTCCGGATGGCGTTGTTCCGATAAAGAAAGGGATTTAATTTCATTAGGAAGGGACTCGCAGAAAATGTCAAAGATCGCAATTGAGAGAACGGCTTAAGACATTGGAGGCTACAGGCAGGGACATATAGACACGTGCAAACTAGATATAAAATCATTCTGGGAATCATGTTTCTTAAGAATTCAGTATCAACATCAACTTTGTATATTTCAACGCACTCGAGGTGGAAGTCAAAGGCTCTTGATATTATTGTAGCTCCTTTCTGTATCATCAGTTTTGAAGAATCTTGAAAGGAATTCGATTCCGATATCATGTGCCTGAAATGTCATTCCCCCATAATTGGATACGATACAGTACAGTAATGGTATACTTGGAAAATGTTGATATTTATATTGAATTTTAAATTAGGACCTTTGCATGTAAAATAATATGCAGGAGAAAGTGTCCTATATTCTAGAGATAGATATTTCAATCTTCCACGTGCTTCCATTCCATAGTTGAGTTGGTTGACTGAGCGTGAGTATCGCGATCGCATCTGGGAATGATACATACCTAGGTACATATCTGGAAGAATGTAATAAGATCACTTGTAAAACTCCATCAGATTTTCCACCCCAAATAATATCAATAAAAATAGAAATAACCTTAAAGTGAATATTTTCTACTTTGTGGGGAGTTTTTTTTCTGCCGTTTTATTGCGAAATCAAAAGAATATTTTGGTTGCGTAAAATTATAATTTTATTAATGAATAAAAAGAAGAATTTTGATTTGGAAAAATAAAGCATTTTGCGGGACAAGTAAATGTAAGTATGCTCAGAGGTTCGGGTTCAATAAATTGTAGATGTTGGTGAAAGTTTTTACCCCAAAAGTCTATGTCCATGACACAAGATCAAAAAATAATCATTTGTGTTTTTTCTCTCATTTCATTACAGTTGTCCCACAAGTAAGCCTAGATTTTGGAAGCAAGATAAACTCGAGCCATATTCGGGAAGGAGAGGATGTCTACTTTGAATGCAGTATCAAGGCAAACCCTTGGATTCAGAAAGTGTCCTGGAGGCATAATGTAAGTGATCATGATCATGATCATGTTTGTTATTGAATCTCGCTATATCTATAGTTAATTTATTACTATTTGTCTAGTCAGGCAGTGAACTGTAAATATTTTTGTTCGAATTCTTCGAATAGGTAGGTTATTAGTGTTATTACTCTATTATGTATCATATTATGTCAATGTTAAGCAAAAATAGATTCCCTTTGAAAGTACAATCGTAACAAAGAACTCAAAGGTAGCTTTCCATTTGCCAAATTATAAATCTGATACATAACGCCAATTCCAATAAACATTTAAAGGTGAAAAGGCTCAAAGAGTCAAATGATTGGATAATCTGGAAAGGCTACCCAAATAGGTCGAATAACATTCACAAAAAAGGTTTCCAGGAATAATAATATATTGCTTTGTGAATTATCTGAAATGAATTTTTTCCCTTTCACTTCTCCATTACAGGGACGAATCCTGAATCACAATACTTCCGCAGGGATCATCATCAGTAACCAAAGTCTGGTTCTACAATCCATCACAAGGAAGTCTGCCGGTTTGTACACATGTGTGGGGACAAACTCAGAGGGTGACGGTGCCAGCAACCCGGTTGTTCTGAATGTGAAATGTAATTGTAATATTAAATATTAAAAGTAGATTTTGAGTCCATTTCTGAGAAAGTACAGATACGTGTCTTTTTTCCCTTTGCATGAATAAACTTTGGGATGAAAAAAAAATCAACTTCTTTGCTCTTATCACCTATTGATTCCCCCTCTTCTTTTTTTTTGTTTTTGACACAGATGCTCCCGTATGTAAATCCCATCAGCAGACCGTGTACGGGATCGCAAGACAAGAGCAAGCCAAAATCCTCTGTGATGTTGACGCAAATCCGGACACGGACCTTCGCTTTCGATGGCAGTTTAATAACTCCGCAGAAACAATTGACATTCAGCAGTCGCACTTCCAGGTTGAGAGGCATAGGTCAACATTGACTTACAAGCCGATGACGGAGCTAGACTATGGAACAGTCTTATGCTGGGCTTCCCATTCTTCCATCGGAACGCAGAAGATCCCTTGTGTCTACCACATCATCCCTGCAGGGAAACCGGATGCTGTCTCCAACTGCTCCATACTCAACCAAACATTCGACTCTTTGTTCGTCTCTTGCGTTGAAGGATTTAATGGGGGGCTGCAGCAATCCTTTGTGATTGAAATATGGGATTTCCATTCACAACATGTCATCCGGAATCTTTCAAATCATCGACCCGTATTTAATGTCCCGGGCTTAGAGCCCGGTGCATCTTACATTGTTCGTATTTATGCTGTCAATAGCAAAGGTCGTAGCGAGGTGCAAGTACTTCAGGCGAGCACTCTCAAAGCGGCGGAGAAGCAAACTGGCTATAGTGCAGGTAAAAGCTCTTTTGTTACTGGGTCTCATCTCCTTGGGCAAGACTTTTTTCTCCTCTTGCATTTATGTTTATTTTATTTTCCCTTTTACCTTGATGCAGCTTGTCTGCACCCCCACGCTTTCTTTTACACCCACAAGGGTGATGATGCTGCCCCCTTCCATTATCCTAATTGCGAATCCCCGAGATATAAGTAAACCAAAAAGGAAATGTTGTTGCAACTTTTCTTATGTAACTTGAGTGCATGTGTGCTTGTTCTCCTGTGAGTTATATAATGATGAATGATGATGATGAAACATATTTTTAACTTTAACTTTCTCTTTTTTTCTATATAGAAGCCTCCTCCGTCAAGCCAGTCTTCTTGAATATGACTCCAATCCTTGGTATCCTGATTGCCGTGGTGGCAACCCTCATTCTAGTAGCTGTTGTGATTGTCCTTGTAATGAGAGGTCGTGGTCACAGTGGAGAGGACAAAAGGGTTCCGAAGAACAACGGGGGTCTGAAAGCCAGCCCTGAACATGACAAATCCACAGTTCCTCTCAAAAAGTCTGTCGAAGAGATGCCCGACGTGGATGACAAAAATCCAGATGTCGTGCCTCATAGTTCCGGTACGCTGTTTTTTTATATCACTCTAAATAGCTCCCCTGGGAGGGCTCTAAACTTATGTCGTAAATTGTAGAAAGATAAATATTATTATCCCATACATACCGAATCTATTATTGAGAAGAATATATACGCATACTGCACTTTCGCATTGAATCGTTATTCACGTAAGTTAAAGAAGAAGAAAAATTTGTACAAGAGCGTCCTTTTTAAATCCTCCTCTCGCCATGCCGAGTCACTCATCGCTGTTTTCTCCAAAACGTGATGTGCTGTGGCTTGCCGGGCTGCGCTTGAAAGCATCTGATTAAAGGATCTCAAGAGGCAGTCAGGTGCCGGGTGGCTGACAAGCAAGGAAAGTTGCAAGCATTTTTATATACCAAAGAAAAAGAGTAGAGAAGGAAGAGAAATATGCTTTCCTTTCCAATGTGCAAACATGCATGTCGTATATCCATCTTCATAGCATTTTGAGGGAAAGGAAACTATCGTAAAAAAAGGAAAAGTCGCCAGACAGACATGGGTCGGATGTTATGCGATACATTTACTCTCATCACATGTGCAATACTTCAAATAATACAAAATAAATGCGTATAAGTATGGTTTATGTTGCTTCTATATCTGTTTATCTAAACACTGTATAAAAATCTCCGGTTGATTGTCAATCTCATTTTTCTGCTTTCTTTCCCTCCTCAACAGAGATCGATGGGATCGATCCCGATGAGAAAGTATTCCTAGAGAGGCTCAATAATACGAGCCGTTTTTATGAGACCATTCCCAGGGCCGTCCGAACTGCTGCAACTCGTCCTGATCCCAACTCCTCAGCAGAACTAGTGAATAACGTAAAAAATAGAACACCGAGAACGGTAAGTAGCAATATGACATTGATACAGCGAGATCAATTAAATTATTATATTGCCTCAGATTGATGAGGACTAATTTTGTGTTGAAAATAAATTGCCTGTGTAGGGTCGAGAGGAGGTGACTTACGCGGAGTTGTCTCTCCCCAACAGTCCAGCGTATCACTCAGGAACGTTGAGACATACTCATACTCCAAATATTAGACCTCAAGAACCAATAATCTACGCTCAAATAGATCCCCTCAAATCAGCTCAATGTGTCCCGGTCGGAGTGCATGAGCAGCAAACACAAACTCTTCCCGGATACCCGCTAGTCCTTCCTCATCCATCAACTGAGGTAGATAATACGAATATTTCTTGGAGAACTTTGAGTCGTTCATTACCCCTTCTGAAAGAAAGTAGAGTTTGATACAGCGAGTTTCTTTCAATTTATGTTATTGCAAGCTCCATTTTTTGTGCATGTACCTTGTATTTTTTCACGAATGATTAACCCTATTTTTGTAACTAAACATTTTAGTTATAAATTATTGTTGCATGACATGTTTGTGATATGTTACCATTCACATAGTTGTTGTTCTCAGGTGCAGGTCACTCAAGTCCATGCGCCATTTCAATATTCATGTATTTTCATACAAAAAAATTCGTTTATTTTCACCCGTTTTGCTGAATAATTTTCCTGGATTTTTTTAACCACCACACGTGCATGCAAAACATGATATTATTTATACAAAACTTGGGAACCACCCACATTGAAAATCTCTGATGTATCATCAAAACCAGCTTGATTTTTATTTGCGCAAAACAAAAACCGCTAAGCCGCGTGTAGTAAACTGCATGCTTTCTCCATAAAAACGTATTTTTTCACATTAGTAGTATATAGAAAGCAACAAATGATATAGCATTGCCCTTTCCCCCTAAACCTCGTCGTTCTGAACATCTATCAATCAAATGTCCATGCAATCCTGTAATTATCTGTATATGGTTGGAACAGGTGGAAAGCGCACGACAGCTACAAACTTTCACTTTATCCACTTCACTCTTAGGTATCTATATTTAGGTATTTTAAATGGATTTCTATTCACATAAAAAAATCTTTTATGTCAGCGTGTCAAGAAACCGCCGCTGGCGTTCTCGCACTTTTACCCACTATCTCGTTAGTTTAAATAAGTTTATTTGCTAGTTCAATTGGAGTTTAGTTCATTTTGTTTTAACTTTAATCTCCAAACCGTCAGGGTGTGCATATTTTAATTTTTATCGATTTTCTTTTGCAGAAAAATTAACAAAGATAGGTTACGTTACATGAAGAACGTGATATGCGGAATAGTTTTGTTTCGACACACGGAGCATTTTTATGTTGGTGGAGTAGAGCACGCAAACAACAGATTAATTGCTTGAAAACGCTTGATTGTTAATGATAAAGCAATGCAGTAGGTTTGGCCTAATCTAATACAAATGAAGTATTTGAGATATAGATTGTTCTCCTGTCCAGCTGTAGAAGTAGCCATAATTGTATTATATTCCCTCCCACAAATGGACCATGAAAAAAATTGCTGGAACTTCGAACTCGGAACAGAAGTTTAAATGCCTGTGATATGTACCTATTGCCTATGCCTATTCAATCCGTTTCCCCGTAGTTTTGAAATGGGTCATTTTTTACGTTGTTGTGTGTGGGTCATTTCATTATGATTGTAATAGTAAATTTGCTTATTTGGTTCGTAGCTCGTGTGAATGATATCATTTGTTTTATGTTTGTAATCAATACTCTCATTGGGATATGGAATTTGCGGGGGATTATTATCATGAATAATGTTGTAATTGTGTTGGCGTTGGCTATGTTGGATACTTTACTAAATCGCTGTAAATGTTTGCTTTTCCTTTCAGCAGCAAGGGGAAGAATTTGTCCATCTCCGGCCTGAAAATGCTCACGCAGTGTACTCCAGTACTGGCACTAACATGCGATTTTGATCCGTGCGGTTCGCCGACGAGAGCCCATCCTAAACACATTCACAACTCATACAAAACAAATACCTAGATATACAAAAAACTGAAATATAGGAAAGAATTTATATAAACTAATTTCTTCATGACATGAAGTGCATCTCTGAACTCATCGCAATTTGTTTCAGTCTACAAAGCGAAATCGAAACGGAAGTCTGCAAAAATACATAAGAAGAAATCTTCAAGAATGAAAAAGAAATGAAAATAAACTCAGCAAAATAATGTGTCTCGTCGGTTGAAAGATTATCAATCTCCCCTATCCAATTATATCCCCACTCCCGGTATAAAACTTAACAATAGTAGATAGGTACGGAAGTATAAATATTATTCATGTTATTATTATTACTATGTTATAGTATGTAAAATATAAGGTGAAAATGGTTGTAATATGTACATAGCAAAGAAAACTCCATAGATGAAAAGCGTAATATCTTAATAGTAAGTACTTCTTCATTTATTATTATTACTATAAAAAAACTTTTCAAGGTGCAAAATATGAATTTTTATACAAATCTGTACGGTCTATTACGCTATCTGTAACTTTCCAGTTGTATAATTACTCTCCAAACTCTAAACTCTACATCTGTACATCTGTATGGTATTTAGTGTGTGCTAATTGTAAGATGCAGATGTATGAAATATTGGAGAGTTTTTTCGGGGTTTTGTAAATAAGTATGTAAATACAATTATTATACATACATATAAGATTTTACTTGTTACATACATATACATTAAATGTAATTCAACTACAGGAAAATCCGTAAACTGTACAAAACTGTAATTTTGTATAACGCTGCAATTTTGGCAAATAAATGGTGATGTATTCAGCTTAAAATAAAAATATACAGTAGATTTACGGTTTATGTTTGTTCAAATGTAAATAGTAAATATCTAGCTGTAAATGTAGATTATCTATTTAAAATTACAGAACATTGAGCTCTTGTAATGGTTAATGTTAAATGCGTATAGTTTTAAATACTTAAGACCATTGTCGTCAATTTCGTCAAAATATTTGTACTGGTTTATTTATTTATTTTATAGGTGTAACCTTCGCAGGTTAACGAACGATAGCATAGTATGATACAAAATAATATTGATAATATGATAACATAATACCAATAATTAATAATTGATTCAGAATTGATACCGGTCAACTAAAATGCTAATGATTGCAGTGGAAAATGTTTAAACTTTAATTACGATTTCATTAGATAGATGTGTAAGTATCCAATTTACTATAGAGTTAACTTTTAAATGCTAGTCTTTCAAGAACTTTAAAGGAAGATGGAAGTCCGGTGTTTTCATTTGATGCGAGTAGCAGCTTCAAAAGTTATTGTAATCGTTAAGTAAAATGAAAAGATGTATGTAATTTATATTCACCGCAAAGTCTACAATGAATAGTTGTGGGGGAAAGTTTCATAATTCCTCCGTTTTGAAATCATAGACATCTTGAGATGATTATGATTCATGATGGAATACTTTGTACAATCACATTTAGTAACAAGCACCCATAAGCATAAACATTGTTATAAAGATTATAATTGTATTTTAAATGTAAATACTACCGACCTAATTAATTAATTATTGCTGTACAGTAAATATGAATGTATATTGTTGCATAATATAATAATGTAAATAGATATGTGAAATTAATATTTTGCAATTTAAAATGGCTAGGATTAGAACATCATATTGAAATCGTAAGAAGTAACTTGTGTAAGTACCTCTAGTTGTCTAATTACGTAATGAGGGAAAGTAATGAATGTTTTGTGTGCTATTTTGTTTTGTAGTTTTTTATATTTTGTTTCTCACTTTAAATGTAGCTAACTAAAGGTTTAAACATTATTAACTACGTAAATTGTAAAGTATTAAGCAATTAGATAAATAAAAACTAAACTAACATATGTAATTAGAAATTAAACCAATGTAAATGTTTATGTCGGTTGGGTGCGGTTAAAACTGGGGAAATCGACTTTGGAATAAATTAAGTAACTAAAAACGATATAAATGGAACAGACCTGATTTTTGTAATTGAAACTGTACGTAAACTCTAATGGGATTTTATGTGTCCACAACTATTATTGTATGTAGAACATTGTCACACACAAACTATACTGTAATTTAATTAATTAAGTTTAAAACTCTCATCAACTCCAGAGGGAATTTTTGAGAGAATACAAAACTATAATCTCAGAATTTACTAGGATAATTGTAATGTAATCATGTGTCGAAGATTAATTTAATTACATAATATTTCTACTGTATAAAAATGAAACTAAAAAATCTTACGATGAAGGAGTCAAGTGAAGACTTCTCTCAAAATAGTTGTGGAAAACCAGGTGGAGTGGAAGTGGAGGCGGTCGAAATTACAGCAGTCTCGCCAAATATTAACTGAACTCAAAAACTATGAATAAAATGCTAAATTGTTAGTTAGGTAGTTTTTCGTTTTTGTTTCTCATATTACTTACCTATTATGAAAAAAGTATACCCAACACACAGTAGATAACTTGTTAGTGTCGAGTATATAAAAATAAGTATGAAAATCCACTATTATTGTGTAAGTATGTATTTCGAAAATAAAACCTCGTTATAAATCTGTTTAACTCAAATTCAAATCATACAAGCAGTGTTAAACGAGCGAGCTTGGAAATCATTTATACATTTCATATCATGTTGTGACAAGCATACGAAGAAGTAAATGAGAGAGAAAGCTGTCGCCTTTGTTTTCATACGAGAGAACCATTCTCGCCACCTAGCTTAGAGACGGAGAATTATGTATTATCCTTCCAGTCCCTTCCCAGTCAGTGAATGAGAAGACTCATTCATGACTTTCTCCGATACGGTCGCAGAATGCGCTGGATGGGATGGTCTTGCGGCTCTGTTAGTAAGGAAAAGAATTGTGCAACATTCTCAAAAACTGGGAATGAATGGAAATCGGAATAGTAAGCTTGGATTTGGTTGTGGTCGGATCGTATGATGGAATCATTTGTTTTCGCAATTATGATCTGAAATCGTGTTGCAATCGAAATACCAGGTGAGAAAATCAAATGTTCAAAAGCGTCCAATTCCAATCCTCGCTTTATGGAATAAGTTACACGAATGGCTGATGATCGTAAATTTTTAGAGGAAGCATGTCTATTATTGCCAACAATATATTTACTTGTATATGAATAAACCAGCAAACTTCTAACACCTGTTTTCATGATTATTGCTCTTCGAAAATGTTGGTGGCCCTTATAAGGGCCGTTGAGTTTTAAAAGGTGGTAGAT
>JAQGAI010000032.1:0-33175 GCA_034696905.1 Lepidocyrtus violaceus | reverse complement strand
TAAAACAAATTTATTCCGCAAAATTTCGTTATTCCGCAATTCCGTAAAATTCGTATTCCGCAAATTACCCTAGACCCAATTTTGTATTTGTACTACTGGTCTTGCGCGCTTTAAATTGTGGTTATGCAAGAGTGAAAAAAGGATCTTACTAAATCCATTCACCCTTTCTTGAATTTAACTACGCTACCCTACAACTGCACCCAGAAATAAATAAATAATTAAGCGTAAGGTCTATTTATCATCTCCCGAGCAGGTCATGATAAAACTTATTTTGCAAAGGTACTATTCAGATTAAGTTTATGTATTTTAAAATTTTCACAGGTTTACTCTAACACCTAACCCACTCGTAGGAACCTTAATTACCGTAAATGATGGCTGCTGAAATAAAACCGGGTGTAAAATTTGCGACCAACCGAAAGCCTGTACTTGTGGGGAAAGTTGAAGGGTAAGTGATGAAAGATTTAATTAGTATACGTGATACGTACTGACGTAGGTAATTCAAAGTTTCTGTTTATCAAATAACTAATTTGAATTTTGTAAAGGTTCACGGATGACCTTAATGATGTCATGCTAATACCCGGAGAAGATGGCGTTATCACAGCCGGCGACGATAAGTAAGTTTTTATAACATAACACATAAAGTGAGTAATTAATTATGGAGTTTTGTGTTCTAAAATGATTAAGTTAATTACTAAATATGAATGTCTTTTACGTTACCATTTGTAGGACAGTTCAAGTATGGTTAAAGAGGGATTCGGGACAATACTGGCCAAGCATTTGTCAATATGTGCCCTCCCAAGCCACCTGCATTTTTGTATGCTTCACCTCAGCAGAATCACGCCTCGTGTTTATCGGCCTGGAAAATGGAACTGTAATGGAATTCAATTTAGCCCCAGACTGTAACAAGTTGGAGCACAGAAGAGATTATTTATCCCACGTGGCAAGGGTTGTTGGGGTCCATTTTGAAAAGGGACGTGTCTTAAGTGTGTCTAGGGATAAAACGTTTCAGTGGGCGGATGCAAGAACGGCGAATATCATTGCGACCCACACATTTGGCGCTTGGTGTACGGCACTGCAGTAAGATTTTACTTTTCGGATTTAATGCATATTTACAGTTTATCAAACGGTGGAATGGATGTATACGATGATTTTACTTATGTCATTTTATGGGTGCTCTAGGTATGACGTATTAACGGATCATGCCTTCGTTGGAGACTACAGCGGTCAGATTACAATGCTGAAACTGTCTGGGACTGACAGCCTAACACTCGTGACGACATTCAAAGGACACTCAGGGTCTGTTCGCTCTCTATTGTGGGAGCCAAATACGTCCTTCCTGTTTTCTGGTTCCTTCGACCAAAATATATGTGTGTGGGACATTGGAGGAAAGAAGGGGACCGTTTATGAGCTTCAGGGTCACAAGTAAGACACGCTTAACTTATTATGTTTATAAAACCATGAAAATTATACATGAGCTGCTTTTGATGAGCAAAGTGTAAACCTGGTACGATTTTGTGGTTTCAGAGGAAAAGTTACAGGACTAGCATACCTGAACAGAACACAACAGCTCCTTTCTGGAGGAGAAGACGCAATCCTGGTTGCATGGAATATGAAAGGGGAAAGAATACAAACACCCGAGTGGAAGGAATCCGACCTCTGTGAAGTTTGCAAAAAACCATTCTTTTGGAATCTGCGTGCCATGATGGAAAACAAAACAATTGGACAGCGACAACATCACTGTAGGATGTGTGGGAAGGCAGTTTGTGATAAGTGTTCAAATAGGCGGACACCGTTGCCGAAAATGGGATTCGAATTTGACATTAGGGTTTGCGACCCTTGCTACGGAGGAGTCACCGATAATGAGTAAGTCGCGAATCATGATTCTGTTGATAAAGAGTTAAATGGAATTGTTTAATTTAGTTGTTTTCTAATTACAATCCTCTTCAATTTCAGCCGCGTGTCCCTTGCCTCGTTCCATGAAGCAAAGCAGTCGGTTGTCACTCTTCACATAGACGAAGCCCGTAACCTTTTGATTACTGTGGGTAGTGACCGTCTCATTAAAATATGGGACATTTCCGCTCTCAATCAGCCACAATAGTCGCGAGTGACATAATATTTCAAGAAAGAATGACAGATCCAAAACATTATGACTGATACTAATCCTCCGAGTCATTCTCCTTTCTTGCTACTTCAACAGATATCAATAAATTGGTGTGCTTAATTTGGTTGGACCGTAATTTTACTTACAACTTTGATCTGTAAGGACTGCACTCTAAACTTCCTTGTTAATCAAAGAAACATAAATTGCAAAAGTGTAATAATATTTAGACAACTAAGCATTCTAAGTTATAGTTCGATGTGATAAATCTTAAACAAGCCGTATCAACAATATTCGTAAAGGGAGATGAAAAACCTTTTGAAAATGTGCAGATGTAATTAGCTCAGTGAAAAGGACAGATAATGTATATGTATCGGCATGATATTTCCAGTTGTAGTTTAAGTTTAGGTACTGTATGGAATGGGTTCCCCGATCAGCTCCATTTAGTACTTATGTCAGCCACTAATCCAAACCCTATTTATACTACTGTGTCAGGTAAATATTGCATAATCTAAAACATTGTCTCAAACTTGTAAAAATACAACACTACCTTATTCCAGTGAACCAATCAGACTAATATACCTAGCTAGATTAATTGACTAATATAGAAAATACCGATCTTTCAAGTAATTATTATGTTTTCTTAAAGTTAGAGTAATTGAAATGTCAGGTGCACCTTTGCCAATTTTGGCAATAAAATGCTGTTTTAAAATTGAAATTTTTTTTCAGTTATAGTGTATCCACCGGTTAGTTTTTCAGTTGACTCTGCAGTGTTTCTTTCTATGTCTGTGAATTTTTATTAATGTTTAAGGGAGGAGTAGATGCATTCATCTTACTGATTACTTATCATCATTCTATTTAGTAACCTTAAGTATTATATCAATATATTTATATCCTATTGCATCCTTTACCTTAATAAATAGGCAGTGAAAAAATATTTACATTGACTCATTTAACTATTAAAAAGAAAATTGCCTTATATATATTTGCTGGCTAGATGATTGATTAAACAGGACAGACAAAATCTTTATACTTCTGTATGACAAAAAAATAAAGTGTCATTCAAGGTAATTTGCAGGTGTGAGTAAGTATCTGTATATGTATTCAGTTACTAGTTATGCCACATGTCATAACCAATATTTAAAAGTAATATTTAACGTAGAACCATCATCATTACAGTTTTCGTTAAGTCTGTGCTTGTTAATTTATTTGAAAAACATAGAATAAACAACAACAATGAAATTACTATTATTAAAAATAATATAGTGCTCACAAACCTAACGAGTAAAAATTTCCATTTCTTCAACCATTCAATGCAAGACAGAATAAATGACTTAATTCTCTTGGCGCAAATATTGCCGAGCTTCGTGTAGTGTACAGCGCCACAAGACAAGGCGTAATTCAGATTAAGCCTATGTTGATCATCGCTCACATCATGAAAGTCACCTTCAAGTCACCTCACATCATCAACTACCATCACATGTTTATTTTCACACAGTAAGCTAATTATTGGAACATTTTCTCACGGTATCTTCTTAACTAGCTACTATGTTGGGGGGTTGGAGTAAGCGAGTTCGTAACATGACACAGTATGCAACAAATAATGATTTGCATGGTACGGGTCCACCTGGTGCTCATATTATAGTAAATTATAATTAATTTCACCTGTGATGCGTTAATTATAAATATAGATAAATAGATGCAAAGAAAAATCTTATTTTCGTCTTCAGATAACACTTCGTTCTTGGCACGGTAAAAAAATTGCAGAAGAGCTATTTATGCGTAAGTTCTATAGAAGAAAGAGTCTAAAAGCATGCAAAACTGTAGCATTGTAGGTGACATATGGAAGGTAATGAGGTGCTTCGAGGCTTCACTCGACTTAAGTACGTATCATTTCATATCATATCATCCTCAAGGATAAGACTCTTTACTTTTTGTGATGATAACGAAGAGTGCCACGAAGAAGGACATGATTGATATATGACATCAGAAATCAGAAATGTTTTTTTACGATTGACATGTCTTCCATTAAGATCCTCTACTGATTAGAAAAACTTAGGAAGTTCGAGAGCACTGAAGAAAATGGAATGCTGACAGGACAAAGGGCGGAAAACGAAAAAATGCTCCTTATTTACATTATTTTCATGTAAACTTTACTGCATTAGTGAAGTTTTTAAAATTTATTTATGCATTTCATGTACCTATTACGGCAAAAAAAGCAAAAAACAAATCTATATGAAGATATTCATATGCAACTTTTTTCTGATCATTTCGAGATAAAAAACTGAACAACAAGCTGGGTGGTAATTGTTACAAGCATTTTCTGCATTGTATAATATTTTTCCTTTTCTAACAACTTACGACCAATTACATGACTCATTGTATTTTCACTGTTATTGTTATTGCTTGAACTATGACTTTATTTTGCCCTTTTCCTGCTTCAATACAATCAGATCTGCACTTGTTGAAAAAAATCTCGTGCCAGTGAAATTGAAAGTGGAATTTTTTTTAAAAGAAACATATAGCCATATCGTGTTACATTCTTACTTTGTTTTTGTAATTTGTGCTTTTACTGCACTGATTCTATCTATGTGCCATTATATTCCTGAAGACTCCGCAGGCTTAATTTTCCAAGCTAATGAGATGATCCCCCATTCATTCCCTTGTGAAATCGACAATGAGCTGTAAATTTTTGTCCTGTCCAAATATTGCTAGTTAAAATATCCACTGTCACTTGTACTTTTCCTAGTTGGTCAAAATATTTCAGATGTTTGTAACATTTTATTTTAATGGGATATTGTAGGTAGTTTTCCTCATACCAATTGTAATTTCAGATTTTCAGATTCCTTTTTTCATCAATACCCCATTTTCAATATATCAAGCTCATTATCATTATCATTCGTGGTTAAAAAATGATCGGAATCATCGTAAAAAAGGAGAAAATTACCGTTTGGATTCCTTTTTAAAATTTTCATTTTCTTTTAAAAGCGGTTTCCATTTCGTTTGAAAGGGAATAAACAAGCGCTTTTTGAGGGAAACCGGCAACATAAAATTTTAACAAGTCATCATTATTTTTTTCTGCATGTGAAAATAATCTGCTTCCAAAAGCAACTAAAATGCAAACGTCCTTATTACAATGTTATTATGGCGTGCTTTTAAATGAGACGCTGATGCTCTTGTTAGATATAGTACCACTACCTATTATGTTATAAAATACGTTGGATAACCACTGACAAGTAAAATGGCATCAGTGAATACAGAATCGCGCAAAGGATCATAATGACAAAAGAAGACGAAAAAAAATAATGACTTCTCCCTGAACACCAAACAAGCGATGAGATTACAACAGCGCAGAGGAAAAACGCGAAGAAGGTCAACCAGTTTCCGTAATCGCAGAAAATCATGGACGATCCACATGAAAAGTTTTTCTAGTGAAGTGTTTGAGCGTTTGGAAGACTGACTGAACTGAATCACTGTCAGAGTCAGAGTGGAGTTTTACTCTTATGCAGTGGTAACAATGCAGTGGTAATGATTCTGCCACAGGCAATCCTAAATAAAAGTGATGCTTGCCATGCTCGCCTCTTTCTAAACTGTAAAGACAAAGTTGAAAACGAACTTCAGGATTTTAAACTTCATTTGTGATGATGATGACTCCAGCAGAAATATTAATCTCGACAAATTATCAAACTCATAAGATGCCAGATATCTTTTTACGTAATGGCCACCCTCTTCCTAGATACATTAAAATGTGAGTAAATAGCAAACAAAAAGATTTGTACAAGGATGGATGGAGATACACGAGCGGAAAAACTATTACGATTAGGATTTCTCTCTGCACTTGAAAGTTGAACCTGTTCCATGAAGGCCAGGCTGTATGCTAAAAGCTAATATTTTTACAACTCCGAGACCGAGCCAAGGTGGCTTTTAAAACTTTCCAGTACATTTTTATCTCCTCCGAGTCTGGTAATAATGTTGTTGCTTGCTACCAGAATGTTTGTCCTCAGTATTTTAGCCCTAAGGGTGGACCACAAACCAAACCACAAATTCAATAAGCCTTTTTCTCTCTCTTCTGATCTGATCCTCTTCTCTTGTGGAAAGGGAAGGAGTTATAATGATGATTTGATGACGATGACTCTGTTGTTTCGTGCGTCAATATTAGTCATAGTCATAGTGCATAATGCAAAGCATCCAGCAAAAAAAAAATTAGGCATGGATAGGGGTGAGTAGTGGACCCTATATCCTCCACGATGATATTCATTCCCTCCATCTCTCCCCTGTCTGTCGCAATAATGGTATTTTTCTCTAGAGTAGTTGTTGGCGTTAGTGGCATTACTCATCGCGTCCGCGTCTTCGTCTCCTCGAGACAAATATGAAAACAGGTAGAAGTAATAAAAAAAGTTCCTCTTGGCTTTGCCGTAGCTGTTTACAAAATCATCCATGGTAGTAGTAAAGTATGCTCCAGGAAATATTGTAATATTAATGTATGTTCTATGCAAATGCAGTATGGATGTGTAACAAGTGAATTTCGTTATTCAGAGCGTTACGAACCAGAGATTGCTAGATTTTATGTAAGTACTATTATCTAACACAACACTGTTTCGTTCGTAGAAGAGAAGTCACCCTGAACAACATCAACAGAACAATCATATCACATAAGCCAACCTGTTACTAGCAACAAACTCATCCTCATCCTAAATCCTCAAGCTATTATCAGGAGAGAGACACACTTAAACATTCAGATGAGGGTGGAAAAAAAACAATAAGTACTACCACCAGCTCAACTCACTCAACCTGCCTCTTACTCATCCGCTTTTTTCAACCCCTTTCCATCCCTTACCCTTTGCTCACATGCGTTACGTGTGTACATATATGCTGTATACATGCTCGTAGGTATGCTCATAAAATAATATAACGAACAATAATCACGAGTTTGTAACATGTATGCATACGAATAACCCACGATTAAAGCTATGAGTCAGACAGGAAAACACTCATAATAGCCTTAGCTTTAGGTTGAATCATCGTATTTAATTTGAGAATAAATTCACTTCGGATTCCGTAAAATGTTTTTGAGTTTTTGAAGAGTTCCCATATATTTTACTTTGTATATACTTCTTGCAAATGAGTATCTAGACCAAACTCAACAATTAAAATAAGTAACTCGTAAAAAATATTTTTATATTTTCAAGCCCACTATACCCAGTACGGGGAAGGGAATCATTTCGTACGAGTAAACTCTCGATTACTCTGCTTCTGGGTCCCTCGGGAGTAAATCTTGGCTCTGGCACGATGGATCGATATTTTTCTTAGAAATCAGCTCATGGTACTCTGATGCCCAATTTACATCTACAATTACTTTTACTGAGTATAAGGCATCTTTCGCATTTTTCATGATCTTCTCAGTAACCCACATGCGAGCAGTAAGTCTAGAGGAACGAGAAGTAGATCCGCATGTTCTTCACTGATCCAGATTTTTCCTTTATACTACCACTTAAGACTTTTATTTATTCTGGTAGGTAAAATCGGAATTCGCAATGATAAATGTAATTCTGTTGTAATTTACAATGTATGTATATATGTAAATAAAGTGGAGTAGGATGAGTCTGTAATGACCAGACCACGCAGGAGGAAATTGCAACATGCAGCTTAACGAAGATGAGAAAAGTTCCCACGATTTACGGCGAATAAACAAGATGGGCTCTCATTATGCAAAAGTGAAATTATCCGCATGCAAATACGTAAATCAATAAAATGCAGGATACGATTCCTCAACAAACTTACGCCAACTTCCTTACAGATATTCGCTGGAGTGTAGTTCAGCAAAAGGAATTCCACGTCATGTTTTCGTACGAGATGCGAAATAAGTTGGAATGTTCATGTAAATATCTTCAAATCAAATGCAATGCGCTTTATTGAACATTATCAGAATCGTAATTTATTTATTGGATTTTTCAAACCCACACATTTACGTAAAGCTTATGTATTTTATTGCTTTATATTAAATAATAAATGATATCATAAACTCAGATGAAAAAACATTCTTTTTCTTCTTCTACGCAAGTAAAAGTCTTCCTCCTACCTATATCGTACAAGCCAAAACAGTTACAACTGATTTAATATTTTATACACGAGAACATGAACAAAGCAAAGCGCAACCCCAGAAATTCTCATTTCTATTCAACCATATCATAACAGTCAGTCACTAGGAACTCTTTTTTTTTAGAATAAAAAATCTTGAAATTTTTCAAGAAAATAAAAGAAAGATTTACTTTAACATAAAGATTCTAATTCCTGTACATGAAGCATGCATCATACATTTATTATAGCATCGAATTACATTTTTTCGAATCCCCATTCCTCACGCATGCATTTCCCCATCCGAAATTGTAAGGAGCGCTATTTTGTAACGTTTTTTCTCTCGAAAACCATGTAAAAATCACACAAATAAATTGAAGCCACTTGTTGCAAAGAGATGAGGGAAGATCCCTGCATTAGTATGCGGGGCACATCAACTCATCGCGAAAAAAAACATTCTCTTCTTTGTAAGAAAGATGGACAGACGAAAAATATTCTTGAGCATTCAAATCCTCATCTTCTACAAGGTAATGCATACTAATGAAAAAAAAAAATAAAGAAGAAATGAATGTGAAAATTTACTTTTCCAACAGTGAGCACACAATAATGCTTACATAGAGACAAAAATATGTATCTGTCTAGGCATTTTTTTTCATATGTCTCATCCCTGGCTGTACAATACAATAGTGGCAGGCAGGCACCTGTTACTTTGCATAGATTTCGTCCTCTCGTTTTTTGTGTCCTCTTTGACTTCTCGTCTTCTCCGTTTTTCTTGCCAGACAGATAATGAAGTTTGGATAAAGAGCTTCTTTTCATATCAAAGATTAGGATTGGCTTTTTGCTCACTATAATGCTGAGGGCTCTTCATAGCCAGTGCTCCTAACCATGTTGCAAGATAGACAGACTTTTTTTCAACTTTAATATTTTGGGCACGTTAAAATTATAGAGATGTGAGCATATCTATGGCTATAATCGGTCTTATGCTTATCAGGTTATCATCATATCACCTTTACCATACAATAACGTTCATTTCTAGTATATGCACCATAAGCTATGATTATGATCATAGGTGGATGGTGGTGGTTGTTATAGTGGTGCAGGTTGAGAAAAACGCAATAAAAATCCACCCCTTCGTCTCTTACTCACATACGAGTAGGGGCAGAAAAAAGTTTAAAATTACAGGTAAGATACTCCACACAGGTATAACCTTCCATTCCGCATAAGTGGTAGTGTCTTGAACATGCAGAGTCCAACAGAAGTGGATTATAAAATGATGTTGATGATGATGATGAAGGTGGTTGAAAAAACCATACAATGCAGGTTTGTAGCAGGTCCTTCTCTCTCCCCCTTATCCTCGTCTCGTACTCCTCTCATCTCACACGATAATTTTTCAACAATGCTGTTACATGCAACTTCAGAACACAGAACAGGTATGCACTGGATTGCTGATTGTTTAAAATGTTGAAGGGGGATACATAGAAGTGTAATGTATTTTATTTCTCATCATTGCGATGATGATGACGATATAACTATGATATAACGTAACAATCTGTGTATTTTACATGCAAAGTTGAATAAGTGGCGAAGATACAGGTTCTTCTTTATATGTACTTTATATTTTATATAGTCCGTTGCATGATAACTCCTTTTTTAATCCAATCCACAATAATCCAACATCAACCATTGTGTTATCATACTCTGAAAAGGAAAGAGTGCACGAAGCATCTCTGTCGTTTTTAGTGTTTTTCACTACTGCCTTCTCTAGTAACAGTTTTCTTCAGGCCTCCCTGCATATTCTAAAAAAAGAGGAACCTAGGAAGTAAAAAAATAAGGTATTACCTGGGACATTAGATTTTTTTGTGGAAGGGTTTTCTTACGAGGGAAGCCCTTTTGATTGGAGTGGATTGTGAGTAATCGTTATTGGGATTGTTACTTGCAGAAGTTTTTGATAGAGACGTTAGTCATCCTGGCGGTGTGCAGTACCGTCGATTGTCAGTGAATAATAATCGGATTGTTTTTTAACCCCAGGACGGAATCCAATCCAGTGACGGGGGAGTGACTAATCCTGAAATTAACTTGTGAGGACATACATGAAACAGTTAGTCATCACCAGCGTCGTCAACCCCTCAATTGTGACTTAGGTGTCGGAGAAAGATCCCGAGAAAAGTGGATTTTCTTGAAGAAGGGTTAAAATGTTATGATTACGAAAATTGTTTACATGATTGATGTGACTTCGTAATGAGTGTGTGAATGACATATCAAGATTAGCAATCACACTACCGTTTGGATTCCCACATCCCAACCCATGTCATAACATTAAAAAGCAATTTTTTACATTTACTGTTTTATCGTCACCGCCATACCAAGTGCAATATAGTTTTTTGCAATCACAGAACTTCAGATTTTAATCCGAAACAAAGAACAGCCAAAAAAGTGCAATAAATTACAAGTCTAATTTTGGATACGAGAAAATCCAAAATAAAATTACGACATTTACGGACTTCATCGAACAAACATCGTCAACCCCATTTGGAAGCCTAGCAAATGATCATAAATAAGGAAGTGCAACGCAACAATCAAGAATAAGTGACTAGAAAAATACTGTCGATTATTATTGGTCATTGATCGATCATTTTCCAACCTAAAATTAAAGAGTTTTAGACGAAGTGGACACAAAGAAAGAACAACATCATAATCATTTTCACATCATCTCCCATCGCCAAAAAGGATTTCTATTGCATATCTTATGCAAATCCGTTTTTTGTTCAGAGTTGAGCAGAATCCATAAATGACCAGAGGTGATCGTTGTTACATTGTATGGAAATGAAGACGGACACAATCCCTCATCTTCTCCCCCTCCACTATTACGTTTATCAGGCTGATCGCTAAAAATACGTACCCATCTTTAACAGCAAACAATTAACTAACAAATATATACAGTGATTTTACTGATTGTCGATGCTTGCTCGTCTTCTTCCCCACTTGATTAGGAGTGATGATGCATTGTTCAGGGAAAAGGATGAAGCTGCAGGAGAGCCACACAACATAAATCACCGCTCTTTAATCAATCAGATTGAAAGATTGGAATTGAAGGGTTGTCAATCAGAAAAAAAGGAAAACATTAATTTTTTCCCCGAAGTATAATTAGCCCTACAGCAAAAAAAAAGTATTTTGCTCTGGCTCTACCCGTCCCCTCCAAATTGTACTTGTGAATTCCAAACCATATTTTTAACGAAAGAAAGAATTAACTGTCAAGTGTGTCAGATGAAATGAATATGCGTACAAATTTAATTTGCTGAAGGTGGACATTACAATTACATTGAATACACTATACCTGCCTGTTTTTTTTGTGTTTGGAGATGGTGTCTCGTGTCAAATTAATGATTTCTGTAAACGAATATCACAACAACGTCTCTTCCCATTCGTGAATTTTTGTCGTCGTATGTGAATAGTGTCAGGTTGATGTTGAATGCCTGTACGCAAAAGGAGTTTCCCTAACCATTGCTAATTAATTTTTGAAAAGGGATAAACAACTGCTTTATTCAGCTTTTGACAAGGTAAGCCCAAAGTTCATTCTCAACTCATTTATACGCTTTTCCTTTTCACGACAAAAAAGAAGATTATTTATTGATAGAATTTTGTCCTCTGTGGAATCTCAATGTTTATGAATACATGCGCATTCGTAAAAAATTAAATAAAAAAATCTAGTCATGTACTTGGGATTAAGTTGAGGACAATAAGACGATGAACCTTCGATCATTATTAATTCGCAAGATGTAAAATGATATTTTCGCTAAAGATAATTAACAAAATATGTTTGTCCTTTTGCTAAACAAGAGAAATGCATTTCTTCGAAAGATGAAACACCAAGCGCATGCTAATACACACGCGCATGATCTGTCAGTAAGCAAGCAAGCGTGTGCCAATTTCCATTGCTACAAAGGCTCTAAACAGATTTTGAAAAGTGAAGATAAGGACAAAGTTTAGCGAGAATTTAATTAGTCATATTCATAAATTCATTCATACACCTAACCCTTTTGAAGGGTTTTGAATGGAGAAAAGAAAGGAACTTGAAACAATACTCACTCATAAATCGATGGACTTGATGATTATGACGATTTGCTAAGATCGCCGAGAATGAAAGGGCGGTTCTTGCAGCATTGACACATAAATATGTTGAATTGAGACTCTAGACCTCGAGTTTTCCTTTCCTACTATTATCAGCAAAACTGCGTAAAAATTGTTTTACTAAATGACAATTAAGGAAAATCGTGAGAAATGTTTTCCTTGGATGGGATAAAAGCTGCCATTTCGTTTGTCGAAAATGTCAATAGTCTCTTCCAAGAAGGTTGCCTGAAAAATATTTGCTGAGTAGGACAGGGAGCAAATTCTAAACCTTCAACAATAATAATTATTATAGTTTAAAAACAACTTAGACAGATAATTATTTTGTGCCTATTCCATTAAAAATCTATATTGATTTGGGAGTCGTAGCTTCAAAGATGCGAACACGTTTAGTTATTTTTAGAATAGACATTGTTATTGATAATTTTGTAGTTTACCAACGAAAAACCCATAAATATGAATAAAATGGCGATGAAGGTATTTGAAACGAGCCACCATAAAATATGTTTATGACCTCATCTCCCACACGTAAAAGTATAAACATTGTAATTGAAAAAAGCTCAGGTACGCGGATGTTTGCAACTTGTTGTGCTCACAGCCAGTTCGAGTTAAGTTGCAATTGCAAATCAGTACCTGCTATATTCATTCGTATTCGGTATTCCTAATCAATATACAATACGGCCGAAAAATATTTGAAATGATTTTCTAAAAATGAAATATGTGCAATGCATAATGCATGAGCGTTTCAGTTCTGCATGTTAAAGATAATCCGGCTCGACTTCACGGCTTCAGTTCAGCTTGGAATGGAATGTTGAGGAAGGTTTTTTCCTAGTTGTTTCCCCCTTTACCTTTCTAAATCAATAAAAACGAATGTCAGTGGAATGGAATGGCGGAGTGAAGGTGCCAGTGGAGTTGAGCCCACGAGTCCGTCCGGCTTAAACCTCTCACTTCTGAATAAAAATTACGTGCTAATGATTCTGCTGTTGTAAGCGATACATTGAAACAAATTGATTTGCCTTCCCTACTGCACTGCTCTTATCTGACTATACTGATATATCTTATTGTTAGATTTTTTTTTGCAAATTGCCCATGAACAACAAGTGCCTATGATTATTTATGAAGGGAGCTAATAATATTTTTGTTTTTGAAGCTCTCCTCTCTGACTAATCCCACCAACCTTAGTCAACATGAAAATTATTAATTATGCTAAATTGATTTTGACTAATGCCATCATGTCTACCGTAGCCATATTGTTTTAGGAAGATATTTGTTTGCCACACTAACTTTTAAAGATGCATAAATAAGAAAATTAGCAAAATAAATAGGACTCGAATAGATTGTAATGGGAAGTAGGAAGGTTTTTTCCTAGAAATATAATAGTAAACAAAGCAATTTTCAATAATACCTCTAAACTATTTTGGTATTTTACTAACGAGCGGTCAAACGTCTTCATCAGATCAGATCCGGTCACTTCTGTTTCTGATTTTAGTCTAAAACTTGCTCATTTGAAAACCAAAAAAATAGTGTGGGATATATTATTATGTTTTTTATGTACGCTCACAGCAAAGAAGGAGGGGACAAGGCAATTCAAAATATTTTTCCTTTGCATTTTTCTGCCTTGCTTTTCATCTTTCTCATCATCATCAATATATCTAGAAGGAACTTTTACGTAGAAGGCGAGATTTATTTTTTGAGAAAATTGAGCAGAGCACAAATATGGAATGGAGAGTAACTTGGGACATGACATGATGGTATGGCATACTAACAAATGAAATCATCAACATCCACAGTAAAAACAATCAACCACGCACAAATATAACTCACAATGCAAGAGCAAAAGCTATAAAGGAAGTTGCTTATTATAAGAAACCTCTGAAAAGGGCCGGCCCTGCAGGGCAGACTTGAGCTTGTGTGAATATCAAAAATAGTACCCATTTTTGACAAATTCATTTTTCATCGTTGAAAGTTTCTGTATTTTTGGGATACATAATGAATAAATTGGCCCCGTTTCCTTTCAGCAGGTTTTGTGTTTCCCAGATAAAACATTTATCTCGAACTAGCTTAAGCTAAAACATACACAGCAGGTGAATGAATAGGTGAATGGAAATAGAAGTCAATCTGACATTTTGACTTCATTTTTCCCCACCATTCCTGACTCATAAACGTATGCATTACTATTATCAGCACCAACAATGTGTGTAGTTTCATGTTTTAATCATGTAATCATAAATGTATCAGTAGGGAAAGGGGGAGTTATTCCCTTCTCCCTCCATCCACTCCAATTGTCAAATTGTCATCCGATACAGAAGAGCTCTTCTATAAGCTGCGGCTAGAAAGAGGTTGGATGGAACAGACCATAATTTATGGTGAAATTGTCAACGTTTTGTCATTCATTTTGTCTTTCAGTGGGATAATATGCCAGTTGACAGAACTGAAATGGGTAGGCATCCCATTCGCATCCACCTAACTGTCAAAAATGGTTTGTCACCCCATGACTGCTCTGCAATCTCATTTTACTTGACCTGTCCTCTCCATTATTACGCATTTGGCCCATTTCTGTAATTTTCTCACTCGTTCACGGTGCTTTAATTGTCAACTTCCAAATTAATTGACACCGCGACACAATCCCAATCACTGTTTTCGGACGGAGGATTATTATGTTCCGTCCCTTTGATTCATTTTTAATTCTTAGTGATAAAAGCAAATGAAAGTTGTTTGGATTGTGAGTGTCAGCGTCAGCCACCCACCTATCCTACCAACACCCTATCCGAAAGTGGATCGACTCTTTTCTTAGAACTCTCATCAGAATGGATGTCGAAAGCATTACTTTTTATTGAAATATTTATAAAAGGGAGCAGAAACAAATCCGTTTTTTCATCCTCACACGCGTCCATCTGAATTTGACTTATGAAAGGGAGTATAAATTGTAATTAAATCCCTTTTATTGAGCCCAGTTATAATTAATGGAGTATCATTTTTGGGTGCCCTTATATGTCCGTCTAGATGAGCCATTGGAGATCAGATTACGTTTCAAGCCAAAAAATAAATCTGGTCTGTCTGACTCTTTTGCTCGAGTGATATTAAAGTTTAGTTTAGAATGGATATGGTTTCATTATTAAAAAAGCCCATAAGCTATAAGATAATGCAACCTGCATAAAAATATCACAGGCAGTCCCTTTTATGGGAATGGAATTGAGGGCTACTTTTTCTCTGCTCGATATGAAAATGATAAAAAGGATTAAAAAAACGTTGTTGGACAGTGACTTGACTTGAATGAAATGGGGAAATGGGAGGATTTTACTTTCTGAAATGTAAGCTTGGACATTAGTCCCCAGTCCTCGTGTCCTCATCTACTCAAGTCAGCAGATCTAATCATCATTGGCAATAAAACTGATTGAGCAGCATTTTCCTTCAATAAACTAGGCCAGGAGTAAAAATAAAACTTATGAGCTTATCATATCACAATCAACATCATCAATAATATGGAAAATCCTGGATCGATATTCTCTTTACTAAAGATTTTCCTTCTCAACCAGGTGGAGAAGCTTATGGTAATTGGGAATGATTTTAATTATAACTGTCTTTAACAAGTCAAGATACTCTTTAAAAAGCTGCTTTTCTCGTCTAACTTTTGAGAAAAAATCCTTCTTAATAATCTCTTTACTGATATGAAATAACTTTATGAGATGAAGCTGATGAGAAAAGCTCGTATGCAGCTCTGTAATTAACGTGCTCATCCTTCCCTCCAATTTTGTAACAGTGACTATATAACCAACAGAGAAGAAGAAGCTCCCAGCAATAATAATAGAAAGAGATGCCAACAGAACATTTTTATTATTATTACAAAACTCAGCTTTTATGGACTAAAAAAGGAATAAAACAAAGCCTGCCTGCCAACAATGGGATAAGTAAAAGATGGAACTTTACTTGTTGAGAATTGAATCATCATTATCATCATCAATGGTCAATTCATCATCCATTCTATTTGTTTGATTAAGCAAAATATAAACTCAACTCAAGTCTAAAAGCCAAACAGACAAACAGTAAAACATTAAAAATGCATATGAGCTATATCTTGATGAATACACGGCTGGCTGCTCTTGATATTACATTCCTAAAATAATAATTTTTATTATGATTCATCATCATTATCATCATATTTCACTAGTGCAACTTGTAAGGAATTATTTTTGCTGAACAGAGCTAAATTGAGATTTAGCTATGTTAGAATTTATCTTTCTAGTAGTGCACATTATTAGAATAAAAGTAATTATATAGTTCAACGATCATTCATCTCACAATAATATTGGTGCGAATGGGGAATCTTTAGTTTTTATTACCTATTTTGCTTTTTTTGCACTTCACTGCAATGCAACTGCATTTTTGCATTTCTCACATAAAAGTAATCAGAGGAGCGAGAAGGTGATTAGGTAAACTTCAACATTTCATTTCATCAATCTACTACATTTACATTTCAAGTACAAGTGCATTTCAGCCATCCCATTTGCCAATAAGGTGAATTCACACAACTAGATTTATAGAACTGAAAATTAATTAGCCAAGTTTAAACAAGGGGTGCGGTAATTGCTTTGCCGTGTCAATCTAATTACAGCCTCAAATCTATTCCATTCTCTTTTAGCCTAGACTATAATGTAAATTAAGTTTAATTATTAAATTAAATATTATTGTTTTTTTTGCCTTTAAAATATTTCACTGAAAAGTGGACTGGATTCCCATTTAAATCAAAGAAAAAATAGGCAGATTTGGACCGAGGGTACTGCTTCTTCATAAAATGAATGTTTTGTATCAGTTTTCTTCAAGTTGTTAGTTGAGATAACTGACTGAGCGTGTTGACTACTTTTGTTTTGATAATGATGCTATAGAGCATTGGTTAGCTATGAATTCCGTATTGTTGGTTTGGTAGGCAGTAGCTTTTTTTGGTGATTTATTGATTGCCTTCAAGCATTGTAATATCTACCTACGCAAATGCTTCATCAGTCATATTCCATCCACCCACATTTTATACCGAACTCATCATCATCATAGTAAAAGATCATGAATACCAAGGCCTAGGTACGGAAAAAATAGAGATGTGTGAAGAAAAAAAACATTGTTTTTGGCTTGGTTCGATTCGATTTGATATTGAACTGACTTGACTACTGACTAACGATGAGCTGGGTTACCTACGGACTTCAGATCAGTTTCATTTCATTGATGCAATCAATAATCAACGGCACAAAGAAACAGTGTAATGTGTAGTAATAATCTGCAACTGTTTTTCTCTTCTACACATTCATTGAGTCAAGTCCAATCCATCCAATCTCCAACATAATCGTAAGGCTAAATGATAACTGCCTTAGAAAGATCTGCTAAAATGGATTGAGATTGAAATGAGATGATGTGAAGTGGACGACACCAAATCATCATTTCGGAGACCTTGTGGCGTTAGCTAATCATAATGGATGTACCGCTTCAGTTTACAACAACTGCGTACCTAGTTATGCATACCGAAGCTCATCATTTTGACATGATGATTGAATAGGGTGAGCGAGTTCATTTGAGTAAGTATAACTGAAAGGGAGCAGCAGAAGTAACTGGTCATCATCATCAACAATCAGCAACAATGAAATGAATTGGACTGGGGTTGTTGGATGATATGTTGATGATGATCATCTCATCTCACGTTAAATTATCATATTATCAATTGTCTTCATCTTTCCTAATCTGAATGGGATTACTGCAGACATTCTTTCTGAAACAAAAAATAATGTTGCTTGTAACAAGTGATTAAAATTCGCCACTTTTTTCTGCTCCCTGCCATTTTATTTTGAAACTGGATCATCATCATCCTTAGTTTAGTCACTCTGTCGGGTTTGAAGGAAGGATTATCTCATCTAGTTAATCTAGGCATACCTATGTATTTATGCATCTTATTGAATGAATTAGGGATGAATGTCACTTGCTGTAATGTGACCGTCACCATTGAAGGAGAAAAAAAGTTTTATGATTTTTTTGTCATCATTTGCTATTTCAATTTGATTCTTCTCAAGTACATATATAACATGTTGATAATATGATACACGTGAATGAACCCCCTTCTTTTTTTTCTTCTCCTTCCTCCTCCAAAAAGTCAAGTTGAGGATAAGATGCCAGCGAAAAAGCAAGTCATCCACATACTGGTTTTTTTCTTATTCATCTTCTGTGAAACGAATAAATTTTAAGTTGAAGGGAGAACGGACGTATTAGCTTCTTTTTGTCCCTCCCTTCATAAATTGCAATTCATTCTGCTACCACTACTACTATGTACCTCCACCACCGCACCGCCGATTGCCACCACCACCTCACCTGAATGACAACTACCGCTCTGTCCACTGGTTCACATTAACGTATGCATAAAAATGCAAAATGAAACGAAAAAAATCCTTCGCTCCTTCAATAATTCTTAAGTTGGTGATGTGATGGCGATGATGATGATGATGATAATAAATGCTGGTCTTGGGGTTGGCTTCACTGTATAATAGCAGGATTTTTTGGCAGTGATGGCAAGCGACTCTTGTGTAGTGGTGAAAAATTATGAGTTTGTTATCATCTCTCTCTCTCTCCCTCGCTGAGAAAGAAAGGAGAGAGGGGGATCATTTTCATCGAAATACGAGATTGAACCGGAGGAGGAGTGAATCAAGTAGTGGATTGTCTTCTTTTTCTGTTCCGTTTCGAATCAGCGATGAAAAATTTCAAGTTCAGCCCTTCTTCTCTTTTCCCTTCTTCTTCTTCTCACAATCAGCAATCAAGAATGTGGCTTCTTCGTCGTCTTTTGCGAGGAGAAAAGTCGTTAGCAGTTGTAAATCAGCAGAAAATCTTGTTCCGTTTGTTTTTAGAGCCATTGTCATTCATTTCATTCAGCAGCTCACTCAGCAAAGCTCAGCTCTTCATCCTTAGTCCTCCTCCTCTCCCTCGAATTTAAATTTTCAAAATCGTCATTTCAACTTCATTCAAAGAATCAATCAATGAATCTAGAGTTGGTAGTCTATCTACTCCACTGTCAAAAGAAAAAATGCAATGACCGACAAATATATTTTTCGGAGGGGAAGGAGGTGATATAGTCTAAGACACGTAGAAGATAAGAACTGCAAATCAAAGCAGAAACAAAGTTCTTAAGTATTCCGCTCATTTCATCGTGTCATCTTATTACATGGCCTGGCTCCGTTCAGTTCACTCGATTTTCAGTTAATTTTTACTGTTTGCTAATCTCATTACCATTTTCCTTACTTAACATAATTTTCACATTTAAATGAATGCTGTTGCGAACTCACTCTACATGGTATAGTCATAGTAGCTTATTATCATCATCTTCAGTCACTAATCGTAAATCGAAATTACCTATAATACAAATACACTAAGCACATATCTCAAAAGTAGGCATGCATAAAGACGTAGACGAAATACTTATACTTACTCCACGAGACAAAAGAAATAATCAGCAACAATGTATAGGAAATTATAGCTGTTTTTTTTTTTGCTTTAAATGTGCAAACAATTAGTACAAGCAAAGTCACAACACAGCGTACAAAAATACGTAGAACTCGTATAATTATACGTAATCAACAGGTCAAGTACTCATTCGGATATTGACAGTAAAAGATCAATATAACCATTTTATGGTTCTATTCTATTCTCCTTATTTTTTCGAAAAAGTTGAAGGTGTAACATGTATTACAATACATGTTACATGGTGTTGATGTAACCGTGCCTTCCGCTCACCTCGTTTTGAGTTTTTATATGATTACGTCTGCTTTTAATAGATTAGCAAAAAATAAAATGCAACAGATTTTATGAGTTGGCTGAGTCCGTCTTTAAACAACTCTTCTGCTCTTCGCACTCATGCATGGGTTGCTTCCAATTCCCAAGGACTAATTCCTACTTTTTATCATCATAACATTCACCTAAATAAAACCCTGCTTATAGGTAGTGCAACAATAATAATAAACAATGAATGGTTATAGCTGCATACATAACAATACATACAGATAACGTAAGCTTGTACTTTAACTTAAACTACATTTTGCCAAGGCACAACAATAAAACGATACTAAACAAAGCAACCTTTTTAGCAGTCAAAACATGTTTTAAAAAAGCAGAGATTTTTTTTTCTGCAGCCTGCTCAACCTCTAATGGGAAAATCAACTTAAACTGTAAGCAACACTTTGCTAAAAACTACCTATGTAACATAATAAAACACTATCGTTTATCTTCTATCATCATTTTTTATAATATGATCTTATACTGATGATGATAGGATGATCTGAAGCAATTTTTTCTGTAAACAAAGAGCAGGGTCTCCTCATTTCAATTCATTCATTTTACTCATTCATCCAATCCATAATTTGATCTGTATCCAAAACGGCTCGAAATGTTGAAAGTTTTAAGAATGAAGTCCCCCTTCTCAAGAAAAAAAATGCTGTCAGGACACTTATTAAAAAATTTACTGTGCCAAAAGCCAAGGAACTTGCTTCTTCATTATCATCAAGAGCCTTGTGTAGTAAAAAAAATGGAGTATGTATCACTTTAAAAGTGTGCGTGCGTGAGGAGCGTAAAATGACACTAGCACCTCTTCGCCCCTCTCCATCATCATCATCAATATCATCCCCATCATAATAAAATACCTACCTATAACCTGCAATAATTGCACCTCCAATTTGCCAAGAGGAGAGTAGATCAGTAGTAAAAAAATATTTCACAAAAAAAATATTGAGAAAGAACCATCTCTTTACAAATATCAGTCTAGAGCCCATATCAGAGATTCTATTTTATCCTCATCATCATCATGAATGAATTTGTCTAGAGTAAATGAAGCAAGTCAAGTTGACGCTGATGACGGTTGACTTGACGCTGGCATCATGGCACACACCACTCATGCCAACCCTGTAAAGCGATAAAGCCCGCAGGAGTAGACAAATCTTTTTTTTATGTTCTTTGTTTGCCGCATGTAGTGCCTACATCTCCTTTAATATCTGCCTAAAAGTCAATTTCACGTTTATGTAATCAGAGTTCAGAAGAAAAAAACATTTTTTGACTCTGCACAATTATAACAAAGTCATTTACCCCACATATGATTGATGCAAAATAGACTGTTTGAAGGAAAAATTATTATTTTATGGTGACTATTTCTTCGACACTCACTTCGATCCAAATCCAAATACTAGTACTCTGAAAACAGAAGTATGGAGGCTTGTCTATGAACACTGTGGGGACAGACACGACTTTTTGACGCAATTATAGTTTTACAGCTTTACAACCAGCAAAAGCAGTCAATCCATCCATTCTCCCCTCCCACTTTCAAGATTACTCTGACAAAAAATGTTACTCAACAGTAACAACATTATTAGCGTCACCCTCTCCACCTTTTTCAAGAAGGGAGAAAAAGGTGAATGAATTTTTTTGTCAATCCCATTTTTTTTACTACGATACGATCACTCCACTTCCACTCCAACTCATTACTATTACATTTCCAAAGTTCATTTTTCCTACACATGATTTTACCTATATTTGGTCCAAATGCTAAAACTTCATTCAGAGAGCTATATCTGAAAAATAGCAGCAAAATCCTTGCCTTTTTTAAACTGTTTGAGAATTACTTTCGATTTTACATCTATTAAAAAGATATTTAAAAAAAAAATGAAAATTTGTCAAAAAAAGTGTTTTCATTATCATCATGATCACTGACTGATTTCTTTATGTCGGTAATAAAGACTTTACACCTTCTTATCCCAATCTTTTGGTACTCCTACTGCCTCACACTATTATTATTGCATGATTGCGTGTTTTGCAGTTGGAACGTTTTTATTATCATAGCTTTAAAAAGTGAGGATTGAAATTGTGAAGAAAAATTCTAGGCTTTTAAAATAAAGTGTCATTGCACTGCAAAATGATAACTTAACTTCACTTGCACCACCAATCACCATCACCATAACTTACCTATTATATAGCGCCACATTCCTAAATATAATAATCATCTATCTTTTAAGTAGGTAGCTTAGCTTGATGATGATGATGATGACAATATAACCGCAAAAGGAAAATACCAGATTTAGAAGAAAAAATAGTTGTAATAAAAACAAAAAGTAAGATTGTTTTTTTTATAGATTATAGAAGGGACGTCTCCTATTTATTGTCATTATTTCGTCACTTTTATTTTATTATTGTCTAGAGACACATTGTCTGTCTGTCTTGTCCCTTCATTTCATGCTGTTTCCAAACCTATATTTCAGTTTTTACTATCGCATCGGCCCTCTTATAAAGGGGAGAGTTATGATTGGATTTTTTATGTCAAAATTTCCTTTCATCAGGGAATACATTTTGACAAACTTTTTGAGTTATAGCTGGATTGACAATCCCTTTGAAGGGATGATGATGATGGTGATAACCCAACTAAAACACTTTCAAACTATTTACAATCAGAGGGGTTTTTGATTGAAGTTTGTCACGTATTAAAAGACAATTTTACAGGGGAGATTGGTTTATGGTTTAAAGAGGGAGAAACTATATTTTGCCACGCACACCTGCATCCACATCGTCATTACTTCATTTCTAAAATAAAATGTCAAAGCTCCCATTCGGTAATAATTGCAGTGGCAAGCTATAAAAGACACATCATCTTTGTGCAGCCCTTCACCGTGACAAAGATCCCATCGGGTAATTTCTATTGAATGATAAGAGAAAAAAATCTCTCTTGATTAATTGTCATTTTTCTTGTTAAAAATAGAAAATTGACGGCACCTTGCCGATGGATTTCAGATGCGAGTCTTTTTGCCTGCTAAATTGGGCTTAATTAGCTTTCATTACAAGAGCACTTAAGTTTAGGTACAAGACAAACTGTGAAGAACAAGCTTAATCATAATAATGTCTGTGTAATGCGAGTGTCATGTAATCAAGGTGGTATATAGTAGAGTACAGATAGGTAGGGAGGCAGTAGTGACGGGAAATTATTTTCTCATCATTTAAAAAAGTTTCGAATTTGTAGGTGGTGGATTAACCACGTGCTGGCTCCCAAGCTTTGTGACGTCGATTGACGGTACTCAACTCAAGTAAAGATAGCTGTTTCTTTGGCTGGTGTTGCTTACTTACACATTCGAACGGAATGTATGAGACGGTGATAGAAGCGCGTGTAGTTCTTTGTAGTTAATTAGCACTGGGAGTAGGTGGAGAAATAACCATGACGTATGTTTCTGATGTGAGCTAATAATCACAAAAAATGCAACATGACAGCAGCATAACATCTCAAGAAGAATTATTTGGTTTTGGTACCACAGCCCCAACACTCCACCACTATAATGCTCACTTCTATCTTGTAAACAATAATTGACATCTTAAGGACAAAACTCTGTCTTGTGTTTTGTATTCCTCCCGTAATTTCGTAAGATTTTTTTTGGCTTGATTGACTTTTCCCCTTCATTAGTTAAGTTACATTCATACTATGAGAAGGGATTATTATTATTCTTGCAAAGCTACCAGATTATGTTGTCAATGATGATGATGGCAAAAGAATTTGCATAGGTAATCATTAATATCTTTAGCGTTTTCATTTTGACTGGGCTCGTATGGATGTATCGAAGGCGCGTACACCTGACCTGAACTAGCCCATTCAATATTATGATGAAGATGATGGGCAGCAAAGTAGTTATCTTGGATAGGCATGCAATCAAGGTCTTCAGTCATCATGATCAGCAGCAGCAGAAGCATAATAAAATGTTTTGGCTGTCGAGTAGAAATGGAGGGCAAGATCCTTTAATTCTCTCAAACTATTTATTGTTATTCGCTCCTCTCTAAACACTTTTCATGATGATTGGCCATACAGTATTAGTAGGACTCTGAACTGTGAGCCGATTCTAAAAAAGTAATTCTTTAGCATTTAGCGAACATAAAATATATTTTAATGATCTCCACTCGACCGAGAACAAGGTCAGTCAGTGTTGAAGAATAAAAGGGGAATGCCTGCCTGGTGAATGGAGTCACTTCTCTAATTAATTCATTTATTCCCATTTAACGGACCTTATTTTATTGTTATGATCCATCTCTCTCACCCGAAACCTCAAAAAATATATCTCACATGAGGAGGGTGACGGCAACAAAGATCACAATCATAGCCCCAGACCAGACGCAATTGATTTCAAGCACGCAGGAATCTTCATCCCAGGCAAGTAAAGAAGCTGCGTTTTTTTTCATAACAATGAATTGATAAAATTGAAAAGAAACGACTATGACTATCTTCAGTTTACGATTAGACAAGAGAGATGCGAGTGAGCTCATTGTTGCACAACAAAAGTGCATCATCCTCCTCCTGCATAATAATGATGAATAACGTTAATAGATATTTTTTGCAAAAAAAAGGATGGCAAAATACAATACATACACAATAAGATTCATAGAACACAACGTGCTCTACAGCATAGCCAACAGGCATAATGTGATGCTATGCTGCTGCTGCTGCGACAATAAAAACCCAGCAATTGAAGAAGATAAAATATTATGGAAGAAAATGTGGATTTTTTTCTTTCTATTTTGCATTGCAACAATCAATCATGGATTTATTTATGAGGGCATTGTTGCAGTAAAGTGTCGTGTCGGTCTATGTGTGTGGCTAAGGATTTGCTTGGCCATTAATATTCATTGATATTGCCTCATATCACATCCCCCACCTCTTTCCACTTGTTTTCTTCAAGGTGGCAATAAATACATGACAAAGTATATAGCTAGAAACAACAAGCAGCTTCGCAGCACATTTTTCTTCACTCCTTCACCCCTCATTACTATTACTATCATCAATAATAAAATGATATCAAGTTTAACAGGGACACATTTATCATCAACATTATTTGTTTGCACATCCCATCACAAGCAGTTAGTAAGCATAATCACGAGAAGGGACATTATGCCAGTCCCCTCTGTAGTTTACTACTTGTATAATTATAAAATTATATAAGAAGGAATGCAATAATAATAGTTTTTTCACTTTTTATTAATCCATTATATTATATAACGCATCATTATCACATTTACATTCCAATAATACTAAGAATAAGAAAAATACAAATCCCTTTCGCATTTTTTATTACGTGCGGATTCGATAGCTGACTCCATTTCCATTTATATTTATTACATTTCGTTTTAATTTATGAATGATTTTTTTTCTTCATAATTTTGCTATGAAAAGTATTTTTCCCTCGAGCCCATTTGCATTCCATTTTATATGCAAAATTCTTGTTAGAATGCATTGAGAACCATTTGGTGTGAAAACGAAACTAATCTGGTTTTTTCCTCCTGACTCTTCTTTCTTAAGGCCGTGCACAAAACGATTATCATTTACATCCATTTTTATTTCATATTTATGATTGTTTTTGTCTTGTTACTGCATGAATGTTCATGTCACTTTGGATAAATATGATTGTTGTAGTAATGTAATATGATTACACGGATTTTTACACGTCTTTGGCTTATCATGAACGAAAGTGGTGGTGTTTAGACTGATGATATATGGATATGAGAGGGGGATGACAGGTGGAAACATTTGATGATCATCATGCGTTATTATGTTAAAGAAAACTGCTTTGAATAAATGAAGTCGAAGGGGATGAATGGATGAAGAAAAACTGCCTGTTAAAATAAAACTTTGTTTTTTATGTAGGTGATGTGCATGATGAGCTGTGTCTTTTTGCAATTTCGCTAAATGTCAGGTTATAAAATTGTGGTGGTGCAACGTGATTTTGATTTATTTATCTTATTCTATAAGATTGTATTGTAGCGAAACAGGTGTCAGCTTTGAAGTTGTAATATCAATCTTAAATAATAATTTTTTAGGAAAAAAAAATGTCAGAAAGATTATCATTTCATGCGGAATCCGCACGAAATGAACATAATACGTGTTAACAGTTGAGCACGCTGTATATAAGTAGGTGAGGGAATCATTTTGATTAAATGACTTTCGCAGCACATGGGCAATTTTAAACTTCAGTGCTTTCACTTTCCCCTAAAATAATAATTTGATGTAATAAAAAAAGTGATGGGGATCGGTCACGATATTCAAAATATTAGAAAATTCTGAAAAGATTATAACTGTCATATTTATAATTGCAGTTAAATGCTCAGACTTCTGGAAAATAAACAGAAATGTCAGAAACAGTGTATTCAGTAGATCATGAAGTGTGGAGGAATGTGAGAAAAATTAGAGTTCAACCCTCCCCTGTCCCATTAAACAGTCACAACAACAGCAAAATAAATATCCAACTATGAATGCTTGTCATGTCATGAGTGTTATGTTGGTAATTTACGATTTAAACGGTGACAAGGACGAAGAGGGGTCATATTCAAGCATCACCATATGCATATCTACAGTAGACAACAATCAACAATGAAGTCGGTCCGTGGTCCAACAAAACTGCATAATATTCATTTTCAAACGAATGACGCAAAAAAGGCCATCCCTTAGTATCATTTAATTTTTTTAGTAAAAAAAAACAATGATGAGCTGCGAAAAATTCTGGTTTATGGAATTTTTCTGCGCAGTGGTCATGCATGCTCGGAGGTGTGTATGTGTAGTGTGACCTACGTGTAGTTTCATTTTACTTCAGGCTCTGATAAACGGAATGGCGTATGCTGGATATTACATAAAAGCAGCAAAAAATCTAAATTAGCTTTTGCATGGCCACAAGCAAGACATAATCGCGGTTATATAAACAAGGGACTAATGCAATAATGCCGCTGGTCTACAGTGTAGCAAAAAATACTTGTCTGTATTGCAAAAAATCTAAACATCCTTTTTTTTCATGCACGCTCCTTCCATGTCGGCGCATCAAAATCTCGCGAATAATTTCGAAATGGGCTGTTGTGATAATGACAACCATGATTCATCATAATCAGAAATAATGCAATCGCGTTGTTGAAATGATGATCATTGAAAGTGTAAAGGTCGAAAGGGGACAAAAATTTACAACAAGTCACAGAAACTCGCAGTAATAATGTCATTATTATTATCATCATTCACTCTCGCTATTTCGCATTTACATTGTTACGAATGGTATGGTCTAAGGCCAAAACAAAATCACCTGTAAATTAACCTTGACTTTGCGATGACTTTATGTAAAGTACAAAACTGATCCCTCCCTAACATTGCAAAGGCGAAGTGGCTGGCATAATCTACGAGGGTCATCTAAAATTTGTGAATTTTAGCAATGACACGCTCTTCCACTCAAACATAAAATTGAAAACTCATAACTCAGCATAGACAACTGAGTCATTTAGTTATTGACAACGAATAAAAATGCGAGATTCGATAGTATTTTAATATGCTTCATCGCGAAAAAGTCATCTTTGTTTTGTATAGTAAATCAAAAAACACGCCTAAAAATTAAGAATCTGACGATGACGCAGGGTTAACTTACCTACCCAATATCACGTAAGCCAATTTTACATACAGGCAGAAAAAAATAACTTATGAATTATATTCAATGATGAGATGAATTAATTCATTTAAAATTTATAATTTATGCTTATGAATAAATATCAGCAAGAATATTCTAGAGGGCTATTCTATTCCATATGAAATAAAACACAGCAAAAACATTTTTTGGATTCAGTTTTCTTTGCATGATTCATGGAACTGGTAGAACACGAGCAGCCAGCGAACAAAAGAATAGAAAACCAGTTGAATGAGCCTTTTCGAATAATGAAAAAATCGCACTAAAAACTAACCACAAAATTGCCTATCTATACTTTTTGCATTTTAGTGGTGAGATAAAGGACGTAATTGAAGCATTATGGAGTCATCATCATCATCATGCCATGGTCAATCAGCAACAGTGACGAAGGTCACGCTAACGTTACTACTGTTTTTGCGCAAAAGTCAGTTTTTACGACTAGCAACAGGGAAATTGCCTCGTCGGGGACAAAAGAGATGAAGCCCTAACCAGCGAAAAGCGTTTCCACTAACATATAACAATGTCCATTCAAAGCTGCTTCTGAGCTTATGGATTCCCCCATTATTCATTCATCTGTGTAATGGAGTCAGCTCATATGTATACTGACTGGCACATCTGCAAATCATTAACCGTCAAAAATGATGCTCCTCTTGAGACTCTAAACTGTCTATTCCATTATATTTATTTCAAACATTTACTGTCTCAGACGGGGGCAAAAGTCTGTACTACACTACCCTTAGATCTAAAACCGTAATATATTCTTTTTAATAGTGATCTAATGACTATATACGTCCATTCGTCCGACCCGACCTATCCACTTGTAAAAAAATTAGCAGTGATGTGTTGTGAAACTCATGTAAAGTGCAAGAGACAACACGGTGGTCTCGGCCATGTCATGCCTGCCCGGCTTAATAAGTCATATTAATTAAAGTCTGTGAATTGAGCCTAAGCCCCCCATCTAGAATTAGAGATGGTCAGTGTCCAACCATTAATCATAATTACATGTCATCAAATCACATATCACATCTTCAGTGGCCGGATGAAGTCTGGTTTGCTCTGCCTGACCATGTTCATTTTTCTACTTCTTCTTCTTCAGCTTGATCATCATCCTGTGCGGCAAATCCTTTTCAAAAGTAGCAAATCTAGCCAACATTGCATTGCATTGTTGTACGGAACTAGAGCTCGCTTCGAGTCATCATGACTAATTTCGTCTTTTAAAGAATCATGTTCAGCTTCAAGCAAGAGCTATCCGTCATGCCTTGCTCCCTCCCTCTCTGAAAAGAAAAAAGTGGGCTGAAGCGAACACAACACAACATACTCATTCATAGCCATAGCTCGCAAGCAAATTTTTGCTTGGATTTTCTTGCCAAAATAAGTAAGTCAAACTAGTACTGCACGCATTCCATATTATTATCATCATCGGCATAATGATAACTGGCATCATCTTCTCATCATGAATATATTGACGTGTGCAATTGCTACCTACTACAACAAATCTACGAATGAATGAGATGGGAAGTTAGTTTTTTTAAGAAAAAAACATCCTCGGTGCTAATAGTGGAGTGGACCCAACTTCTGAAAAAAAAGTAGGAAATCTTTACAGCAATAAAAACAAAATTTGGATGTTGAAAAAGGAATAGCTATGATTTGATATCAAAAAACTACTTGAGTGTCTTCAATCCATTTTGGCTTGTCTACCTCTCGGCATTCACAACAAATTTGGGAGCTTCTCATTCGGCAATTAGGCATTAGGGCCAGAAACAGAAACGAAACCAGCAGCCCCGTCTGAATTTTGCGCTCGGCAAATAATAAAAAAAACTTTAAAACGTTTTTTCTTCTTCATTTTTTATGATTATGCTCTTATGCCTATGCGTGGCTTCGATTTTTCCTTATCATATCATCATCCTAATATGATAAAATATGATATGCTTGCTTGGCAGAGTGTGTAATGGCAACAATCACATCACAATTAAATTGTTGATGAGCTCGGCTCAGGAAGAGACGACAGAGAAAAGGATGAAAGGTAAAACGAGCGACAGATAAAACTTTTTCTTTTGTACAATAACATACAAAACCAAATTACAAGTTGTTCGAATTATGCGGATGCGGATTTCAATCCTTTTTCATATTCATCCCGTCTTCAGTTTTTGTTTTTAAATACTTTTCCGTTTTTTTTAAGAACGGTTCCTTTCGGAGGAAAAGTATGTGACTTGTTATTGTATTTTTATGGGTTTCCTGATAAATCTCTTTTTAAATCGTGCTTGTTTCTGTTTATGCGAAAGAAAAAATGCGTACATGCCCATTTTTTCATTCGTATAGATAGATAATCACAGGGCTTTAAAAAGAAGTCAAAATGGAAAAGAGAAAATGAATTTGGGTTTACGACTACACTCAATTTATTAAAGAGCGACATGGTTTTTTCCTCAAGGGACCGAGTATGAGCTCAGCATTATAATTATCAGACCAAGGAGGGAAAGATATCAGAAGAGAAGGAAGGAAGGACAATTGTCATTTAACTTTTTTTTACGATTCGCATATCGCAATCACTAATATATTGGGATATAAAGATGAAACGTCATAGTCATAGTCAAACGGAATGATAGTTTTTTATGGCGGATAATGCACTTTGAGAAGGAACATGAAGATAAGCAGGAGGCTAATTCAATGCTAAGTTCACTGCTGTGAAATTAATTTTTTTTAAATCCTTAATTTATCTTTGTGTGACTGAGACTCGATTTTATTTTATTGTTTTTTCTTCTTCTCTTTTTCTAACATTGGATTGGGATGTCGAGAAGAAGGTACATGTACTGGGAGGTATTTGTGCTGAAGTTTACGACAGTAAAAATGACAAAAACGTGAGCGTTACTGGTTTCATTGAAACGTTTTGAGAAATAGAGAGAGCGATGAGTCTCCTTGTTTTAGCTGTGACTTTGGTTTAAACTGAAATGGGTGGAATGACTGGTGATGTGTTTTTTTTTGCCTAAGTCAATGAAATATATTTCTGTATTTGCAATAATATGGCCAGGTGTATTCAGTCTGGCGCCTTCCCTCACCACCTTCCTTCACCATAATAATAATAATCGCCACTTATTCGGCCTTTTAAGTACTTTTCTTGTCATTCATGGTAAGCCGCTGAGGGTCGAGGTGACTTTTTTTTTAAGAAAAAAGTAGAGAATGAATTGCAGGAAATTTCATTACTGACCAGATTAATCACGAGGGAGGGATGTCACGTATGAAATATTTTCATGGCTGCTCATTGAAGATTTAAATAGCATTTCCTTGTTTAAATATTTTATTTTAATTTTTTTCAAATGATTCTCGGAAATCATTCCCAATCAGCATAAAGATAAAGAAATATAACCCACAACCAAAGAGATTGACAAATTAACAAGTCAGAATGAGCCATAGGGAGGGGGTTAACTGATGAAAAATAAGAAGATGAGTTGATTACGTGTCTTCGCATCGCCTACGTATTTGTTTCGGAAATGCAAATTTTGTTTTGCTTGCAAGTTTTGAGCATGACGTGAGTGAGTCGAAGCAAGAACTCCTTTTTTAGACGGAGCAAGATCTACTACGCATTTCTCTTGATCTGAAATTGCAAGGAAGCAAAACAGACCATCCATTTCGTCTTCCTCACCCAGCTTACTTATCATTATCATTGTACGACCGTTCCGATCTTGGTGACGCGGCGCTTAATAATGATGAAAGCTTGTTTTAAGCATGAGCTCAACTGTAAAATTATTTAAATGAAGTAACTAGTGCAGACGTATTTCCTAACTAGGGATACCAAACTAGATTTTTCTGACCGCTTTATCTCTCGAAAAACGTTTAATTGTTGGAGCTACACAGTTAAGAGTAACATTTCCCATATTTCCCACAATCCATCCATTTTGGTAAATCGTTGACGTATCTCCTCACTAAAGTTAAGAAAGTAGCCATTTTCTATTTTTGTTATCTGTTATTTTCCTACATCCACTTCCATAATAATATAAAAAAATTCACCTTGAGATACATCGTTGCGTTCAGGTAGAAAGGAAGCAAATAAGATCAGTTTCCTTCCGGTAGCATCCACTTGGCTCGAATTATAGGCTCTTTCAGAAAACAAATCCATATTTATCTTTTGCCCCTCTACGCCATACTTTAGTAAGTACGTTTCAAGTTCATCTCAATTTCAGAGAGCTTCGTTACTCTTGTCATTCCATTCCCATTTTATCTGCCCTATAATCTCCGCAAATGCTAATAATAGCCTGTTAAACTCCATCTCATGTTTTCGCAAGTCAAGCCAGCCCATATTTCATCCCTTATATGTCATAATAATACATCCCATCCCAAAACATAAGTCATTCATTCATTGACTCATTGGCAAGGTCAGAATTGACAAAAAAATATCTGTTTGCTTGTTACTGGACGCTGAAAAGAGTTACGTGTTCCTGCCACATTTATTCTCTAGAAGTCCTGGGAAGCTTTGCTGATTTATCTCCTCCACATTTATTTATAAGCGACAGGGAACGACACTTTTAATTACAGACAAGAGAAACTCAAGGAGACAAAAGGAAGTGGAAAGAAACCAACTTGTTGATTCAAGAACGCTTTGGTAAAAAAAAAATATTTCATTGACAGATTTCCATAAGAAGAATGAATTGACACACGTTGAATTTATGAATCCCTCCACCTCCACCTTCCTCACTGTGATATCTCTCACTCTTTTCTTCTTCGAGAACAAAAATGGAACAGCGAGAGTTCTTTATTTAAAAAAAATGACAAGGTTGGAGTGAATAAAATATTTATAAATTTTTCATGCATGGTGATGGTGATACTGGCTGAGTACTGATGACAAGAAGACCACAAGAGAGAGAAAAACGAGACGAAATGATTATGCGGTGGAGCATAATCTGGCCCTAATATTTAATTCATCGTAAAGTGTACCTAAATTCCAATGGGATTAGCAGGGATGAGGGAGAAGAATCTTGAATCTGTGGAGTAGGTAGGTACGCTGATTGTGAGATGAATAAACTTCTCAAAAAAAACATTTCTGGTACAGACATGCCCCTCTCAACAATCGAAAACGCTGCTCCTTCTATTTTTAGAAGTTAAAGACTTGAGGTTAAAAAGATGGAACGTAGCATTGGGCCGAGGTTAATCAACGCTTTGTCTTGTTTTCTCATGCACCACTTGTAAACATGGGCCAAACCTTAATCAAGGTTTCTCTCTTGTACCGATCATCTCACTTGACTCGATCTTTACCTCTTGAAAAAAATGAATCTTACTTTGTGACACAACATTAAACACTACCTCTTGAAAAAAATGAATCTTACTTTGTGACACAACATTAAACACCGAACCCGACCTGCCGACACAAACCCAAAGAAAAGTAAACAAAACACGCAGCTTGTTTCATTTTCAATATTAT